>JANHAO010003114.1:0-26996 GCA_026873985.1 Saraca asoca | reverse complement strand
TCATTAGTCTGTTTAAGATTTACATCTTAAACAATCTGGTATTGTATTTCTTACACTTTTAATCTCTGATTTTATTTTGAGATTTTCAGGGAATTAGAAATCTTGTATAGGTTAGCAAGTACTTGTAAATCTTGTGTATTTCTTTTAGATTTAGAAGAGCCTGTGTCCAAATCTTCTTGGTTAGCAAGAAGCCAGTTAATTCTTGCAGTTTGATGTAAAATTGGCAATTCAGGAGCCTGGTAATCTTGATGTTTCTTTAATCAATTAAAGAGGTCTTTCAGTTGAGGAAGATAAAGTGGAGTAGAATTGAATTACGATTTCAATTCAAGTTGAACTACTTTAAAAATCTGTATTTCAGTTCTTATTTTAAATTTTCATTTTCTACTATTTATATTGATTCTTAATTTCTGCTGAATTGATGTTTCAATTACATAGTTTACCATTCAAATAACACTGAATTAAGGAACAATCAAAGATTGTATATAAAGTCTCCAACAAGATAAGGGAAAGATCCAAATTCATCTTTAATTCCACATTTTAATTTTTGCCCACCACTTATTTAATTGCCTTATTGTTTGAGGGACTTGATAGATTTAAATATAATTACCGATCGTAGACTGATCAAGGCAAGGAGAGGCCTACAAATTAGGGAAAGTCTTTAAGTAGTGTGACACAAAATTTGCATAATGCAAGTAATATGTATGAGAATATAGCATTGCATGCTAGTTGGTTAGATGTTGCAACTCACTTTGAATGCAATGAAGAAAAGCTTCCAAATAGAGACATCCATTAATTTTATGAAATGTTAAAAGCTATACATTGGCCATCATGGGTAGGTTATACTAACCATTTAATGTTGTTATTAGCAATAAGGATGTTAAGTATAAAATCTTACTTCAACTTACCACATAATTCCTTTTAATCAAATTATGTCGCTTATGATTAAGACACACCTGCCTAATAACATTGTTCCTTGACGATTGTTGAGACTAGTAAAGATAAAGCTAAACTACCTAAGCTAGTAGTTAGGGTGAGTCCAAGTCATGTCCATAGAGACTGGTGATCTCTTTCAATGTGTTTGAAGTATGAAATGGGGGATTGGATATCTAATTAGAAATAAGAATTAAAGCAAATGGTTTAAGTGCAAACAAAACAAATATGAAATGAAGGAAAATCAAATAGAGAAAAGCTCAATCCAAGAGATTCTTGCAACTAATTTTGTGAGTGATTCTTGACATTATTGTTTCCTTTGCACTTTA
Source organism: Saraca asoca (assembly GCA_026873985.1). NCBI lineage: Eukaryota > Viridiplantae > Streptophyta > Magnoliopsida > Fabales > Fabaceae > Saraca > Saraca asoca. The sequence continues at coordinate 25,737 of JANHAO010003114.1, read as the reverse complement.
ACCACTTAGCCAATAAATTAATTAAGCTAGTACCTAACTAATCCTTGCTAATTTCTTTCTAAATTAGCCAACTAAGCCCAACACATGATGAACTCTTATTACTAAATTAGTTAAAGATCTCACAATCAACAAAGGAATTGGTGCATAAATTTCCTTAGATTGAAATGGAGGTTTGGTTACACATTAATGTAGAAATAAAATGCAAAAATAAAAGAAAAGAATAAACTTAATTTAGGTAGGAGTCTTGCCCTAACAAAGCTCCTCTCCTTCTCCAAGTTAGAGACCATACAAAAAATCATTCTAAACGTTAGTACAATTATGGCTTAGGTTTTTGTTTATATGCTCTCTACACTACCTTTTGATTAGGCTACTGATTAGGATTGAAAGGAGGCATAGTTACATGTGGCTCCCTTCATATGAAATTTAGCTATTTAGGAGTCTTGCATGAAAACTAGATTCCTAACACAAGTTATAGGCCAAAAACTGAGATATCTTTCTAGAATAATCTAACCTATAATAGAATTAAATACTTAAGTGCATGGTCATGAAACTAATTAAAAAATGTGTAGCTTGGCCTCAAGTCTTCATGAATGTTCTTGTGATAGATCTTAGCTATCCTATGGGCTTGAGTTTACACCAGAATGATGGATGAAGCTCCACTTATGTTGTAAATACTGAATCTAATTTTTGGTTGTGGGTTAACACTCTACTCTAGCTTAAGGAAACAGTCTAAAATAGTATAAATTTATGAAATAAATTCAATTAAGCATAAAAACTAAGCAAGCCATAAAACAAATTTTAAGTATCCAATTAAGCTTATAAATATGACAAAAAACTAAGTATAGAGAGTATAAAATATGTATAAAATTTGTTCATCATTTCTCCTAACTTTTATGAAATGAGGAAGTTAGTGAAGTTAGGATTGAGGCATAAAAAAATAAACTATTGTATGAAAGGGTGCATGATCTTCTATAAGGAGGTTAGATTTGTAGAGAATGCACACTTTGTGGTTTATCTTGGTATAATGAATAAAGGATATGGAAGAATAGGAAAGAAGTTCCATTCAAGAGAATGCATTATTTGCCATTAATTTCCATGTTCCAAAGGTTGTGTGGTTCAATAAAGTCGACTCCTCATATGAGATGACATCATGAAAATTGAAAGGAGGCTTTTGTATCACCCTTTGGATGGAGAAGCTTGGAAATAATTTGACCAAAAGTACCCAGAGTTTATAGTCAATCCTCAAAATATAAGACTTGGGTTGTATTCTGATGGATTCACTTCATTCAATCATAACACTGCACCATACTCATGTTAGCTAGAAATAGTCATTCCTTATAGGTTGCTTCCGGATATTTGTACAACCACTATGTATATGTTCTTGACCTTGATCATTCTAGGTCTAGAAAATCCAAAGAGTAATATTGATATGTTTATGTAATCGTTAATAGATAAGTTATTCACTATATAGAGTGATGATTTTCTAATGTATGACATTTCAATAAAAGTAAAACTTTCAAATGAAGACCATCAATGAGTTTCCTACATATAGGATGTTATTTGGTTGGCAAATGTCTAGAAAATTAGCTTGCTCAATATGTATGGAATCCACAAAAGCATTCACCTTAAGGTGTGGGAGGAAACAATCATGGTTTGATTGTCATAAATAGTTTCTATAATACAATCATCTTTATAAGAGAAACGGGAACAACTTCATCAAAAATAGATTGGAGAGATCCAAAACACCTCTAAGATTAACCAATGAACAAGTTTTTGATTGGGTTTGTTCCATTCCAAAATTTATAGAAAAGTGGGCGATCAGGATGCCAGGATATTGGGTAGATCACAATTGGACTGCGAGAAGCATATCTTAGACTTACCATACTAGTAGTCTAACTTACTTTGACATAATCTTGATCTCATGCACATAGAGAAGAACGTTTTTGATAATATGTTTTATATAATGATGGATATTAAAGGGAAAACTAAAGAGAATATTAAAGTGAGGTTAGATTTGCCAGAATACTACAAAAAAAAAGATAGTTAGAGCTTAAAGAGGCTATAAATGAAGAAAAAAAAACCTAAAGCTTCCTACACCTTGAGCTTGGAAGTAGAGCCCTTCTTATGAGAAGGACATATGGAAGAACTTCAACCATAAGGATTCCAACAAATGAAAGATATGATGGATGAGGTATAAAAAAGGAGGTGTACTCAACGAGGCTAGATCTAGGATGAGGAGTGGGAAGGTTTTCTCAAGTTTTGGGAGGACCCTAAATTTAAGTCCAAGTCCAAGCAAAATAAGAGGAGCATGCCTTGGATGTAGTTGGATAGGGTTCCTCCCTTTACACAGGCAAATTCATCCCTATATCAGAGCATTGACTACTTATGGTAATGTTATTTCAATATAATGTTAATTATCTAATTTTAACTTAATGCTATCTATGTCCATGAAAATTTTCATGTCATGTAGATACCTAAGATTAGGGTCGAGCCACCCATGGATAACTTGTTCTATAGCACACACATAGAAGAATGACTAATAAGTCTCATCTTGAGCTGTACATTCCTATGTAAGTAGTTTCTATTAACTTGCATATTTGTTATTAATGTATTGTATATTTGATAGTAAAAATATTACATTTATAATATCAAATAATTAATTATTTTAATTTGTGGGAGAATTTTAACAAAAGAAAGGAGGCTTAGTGTAGACTCTGGCCCAGAGAGATTAGGGCTTTAGGGACACAACTAGTGATGTGGTGGGGCTATCTGATTATGATTTATGGGTGGACACCATCAACGGGACCAAGAAGGGACAAGACTACAGGTTGGGGTTTGAGGCCATAGTGGGGATGACTACATTGGCTACTAGAGCTCACATTGAGAGCATGTCATATGCTATGCTGAATCAACTCATGTGCACTATGATTGAGATGCAATAGTAAATATAAGAGATTTTTGCTCAGATGAAACATCTTATAGCATGATAGCAATAGTAGAGTTAGACTCTGTCTCAAATTCTATAAAAAAAATTATATGAAAAAACCATTGCCTCAAAATCCATCAAAAAGAAATTCCTGAGAATTTTTTTGACAACTAAAAATTTTTTAACATGGTTTTATTTATGACCATGTTTTGTTAGAAATTCATTATTTCTGATGGATTATCATGATTTCAAACATACTTTTTCATCAGAAATCACACCTTTTTTTAATGGTTATTATAAAGACCAAGTCTCGTGGAATGGTTGATGATAAACACTAATTATATGTCATATACACCTCAGTTGATTCTAGTAGATGATTCAATTATTAGCTTGCATGGTAAAGATGGTGGATACAATGAGGTGGATAGGCTAATAGATGTAGAATAAGAGGGCAATGTCAGTGAAAACAAAGAAGAGGATGAAGATGATGATGATAAAGATGCAGAAGAGGAATTTGATAAATGATACTACCATTCAGTGTGTGACATGTTAATTTGTTACTTACATATATAGGTGCTAAATTGCTTTATTTATATTTAATTTTATATGATTATTTTTTTAATTGTGTCATGTTTAAATATTTATAGATAACAAGCTTCAAAGGTTCTACACAAGAAGTTAGAGGATAATGGTCAAAAGGGCAAGGTTCCCCCATAATTCCCCTGATAGTAGTTTACTTGCGATTGTCAGCCAAAGCCCCCCAATTATTGTTCCTCCTAGCTACACTTTCATACCCACATCACAACCAACATCTAGCTAGATGGGGCCACTTGCATAGGTGTTGACACAGATGCAATCATAGCAATAGCAGGACCTATCCCTAGTGATAGTTGCCTCTATCTTTTGGAGTGACATCTACTTCAAGACAGCCTTTACTCCTTAGGCTACCTATACTTAATCCGAGGGAGACCATTATACCATATAGGATGGGGTATGTATTCTTAATCTTGGACTTCATTTTTTACATTTCCAATCTATCTTCTAATTTCTTAATTATGTTTTTTTTATAGGTTAATTATGAACTTTACTTTTTACATTTTCAATTTATTTTTATTAGTTAATCAGGTTTTTCCTGACTTATGAGCCCATAGACACCATATGCCATATCATCATGAGGAAATATGAAGGCTTATGACCTATATAGAAGAGTATTCCAAAGGCCACAATGAAAGATGTTATATGCAAGGTTTAGGGTAGAGTTTCAATATTTTCTTCATAATTTATATTTCTTTTTTTAAACTATTCACTAATTATTTAGTGTTTTCCTTATTTTTTAAATTAAAAAATTGTTGGAAATGGAACCCCTCTTATAAGAAGGATATTTGGAAGAACTTCAACCTTAAGAGTTTTGACAAAATGAAAGATATGATGGATGAGGTGTGGAAGAAAAAGCTTGCTCAATCTAACTAGTTTGGGACAGAGAGTGGAAAGACCTTCTCAAGTATTAGGAGGACCCTAAAATCAAGTCCAACTCTAAGCAAAATAAGATTAATAGGGCCTCAGATGTAGCTGGATAGGGTTTCTCCATACACACAAGCGGATCTGTCCTTATATCAAAGCATTAGCTACACATAGTAACATTATTTTAACTTAATGTTATTTATACTATTTTAACTTAATGCTATTAATATCCATAAAAATTTTCATATTATGCAGATACGTGAGACTGGGGTTGAGCTGCTAACTAGTGGATGGCTTGTTTCACCACACACACATCTAAATGGACAACTAGTGGGTCTTGCTACGAGCTGCATGGTCTTATGTAAGCAGCTAGTAAAAATATTATAAATAATTACTTGTTTTAATTTGTAAGAGAATTTCAAGAAAAGTAAGGAGGACTTGGCATGTCTTAAATGGTTGGGGACACAACTAGTGATATGACAGGGTCATCTAATTAAGATTTGTGGGTGGACACTATTGGTGGAACTAAGAAGGTGTAGGTCTATGGGTTGGGATCTAATGCCATAGTGGGGATGATTATATTGACCCTTACATCTCACATCAAAAGCGTGTCACATGCTATGTTGGACCAACTTATGGGCACTATGACTGAAATGCAATAACAAATGCATGAGACTTTTGCTTGGATGAAGCACTTTATACAGACTTAGCAATAGCAATAGTAAAGTTGGACTCTGCCACCTCTTCCATCACCTCATCCTCATTCATACTACTACCCACCTATTGCTTACTACTTGTTGTCTCCTTCCTACGTGGGCATATTGCCACCCCAGCCATCCCAACTAGCAATTCAATCACCATTAGTTAGAAGTCCTAGACAGCCACGATAGTAGGACACTACCTAAGATCCAAAGACTAATAATCAGTTTTTGTTTGATAATCTTGGATTATAGTTATATTTTTATATTTTTATTTAAATAATATGTTTCATACGTTAATTTAAATAAAACAATTTATAAATTATTTTACTAATTTTATATATTTATTTATATTCATGTGCATTGTATTTTAATTTTTATTATAATTAAATATTAATTTTTAGATATTAGAATTTAAAAATAAAATTAATATTTTAATACTAATCAAAATTATGTTAATAAAAATTTAAGAAAAAATTTCAAAAAATTATATCAAATAAAAATTTTAAAAAATTATCCTTTTTCCATTGATATTTTAGGACATTTTCAAAGGATTTATGGTGCTTTTTGGATGGATTTTTGATGACTTTATGGACTGCTTTGCAACAACTTTTTGATCGAATATTGGTGGATATTTTGATGGATTTCTAAGGGATAAAATGAGAAAAAAATTATATAAAAAAATCATCCCCTTAAAATCCACTAAAAATTTATTTCTAATAGATGTTTTTGACAAAAAAAAAATTCCAACTAGATTTATCATGATTTTTTATGGATTTTCTCACTAATGATGAAACTCTTTTTTTTTTAAGAAAGGTTGACCAGGAAAGTGGGAACTAGCTACAAAATGACTTGCACAAGCAACAAAGTCAGTTGTGCATTACGGAAGTGGTCCATCGAGCACACTTCAATACTCAAGTCAATTATCACGTAGTATTTTAATAAGTGTATAAAGAATAATATAAAGAGGAGATACTTATTTGTTTTTGCTACAAATGAGCATGTCGATTGCCATGCTCCAAAACAAATTATGTACGGCCACATGTCTTTAACGTATTGGTGGCACAAGTGAGATTCTCATTATGTAGTTGCTGTGATTACATTACTTAGGCATGTTTCGGCCATGCCTTTTGTGATTTGCCGATTAGGAGGCTGGTTTGCTTAGGCTTTCATGTGACTGACTTTGTGCTTTAAGTTGACCAACAAAACATTGCTAGCTTATCAGTTTAGGCTTGAGCCTTCATCCCTACTTTGTGGCTATTCCTTTGACTAGCACTGGTCTGTTAACATGGGTTGATCATTTTATGACTAGAAGTTATTTTAGGATGTGTCATTTGCCTTTTCTTCCTTAGAGGATATGATGTGTGACCAACTTGAGAATCCTTCATCTTCTTGGCCAATTGTACTCTGTTCGCAACAAGCATTGATGATTAGCTTGCTTTCTAGATGAGCCTCGAGACTCATATGTGAGGGTGATCAACAATTTTAAAATTGACCATAACTAATTGAAACTTTCCAAAAAATATTAGTTAGGGTTGGTTAATATCATGTAATGGTTTAGAATGGAGAAACATTTAGCAAATTTTTGGGCCACAGTTGGACTCTATTTTGGAAGTTCTAACTGATCTAAACTGAAATTGATTGATAATTTGTATATGCTAAATGAAATGGTGTTGTTCCAATACCACAATTAACCCAAATGGGACAGCCTCTCCCTCCCCAAAACCAACCCCAATAGGTTCTATTTGTTGATCAGGCTACCATCCAAAATGGATCCTAACTGATTGAAACATATTTGATTAGTTAGCATCAGTTAGGGGAAACCTTCCAATAGGTTTTGATTGGCTACCAGACAAATGTCCAATGATCCAATTCGTTAGGATTGCGATGCTTAACTAATCTTAACTAATTGATTAGCACCATTGCTCGTAGAGGCCACGTCATGATAAAGATCATCATCTGAGCCTTCATCTTTATCCTCTTAGCCTGTTGGATCTCTTTTATCCTTCTATAAAAGTAAGTTTGGACACTCTAATAAGGTCTTCTATGTTTTGGCTTTAGAGTTCCCATGCCTTTGCTGTGGCATCTCCTAGCTTCTCATGATCAACTGTGCTCCCTGGTTGCTCTTCTATGCCTTTGAATTGGTAACTTCTACATTGTCTTGCTCTTTTTATTTTCTAGCTTTTCTCATTTTTTGTGCTATAAACCATGCTGGTGTTAGCAACTTTTTTGTCATAGTGCTATCATTTTTCTGAGTCCATTTTTTTGCCTTTGAATTGCTCTAGAGGAACTAATCCCAAACGAGTCTCTTGGTCTAGCCAAGCCTTTTTCTTTTTTCCTTTTTCTTGACTTCACTTTTTGCTTTATTCACTCGTCACTATTGCCTTTTCATCCATTCTAATCTTTTTCTCTTGAAGGTGGCCATCATTCTTGTGTTCTATTCATTTCATGTCTAGTAAATGGGGTGATACCATCGACCTGTCATCCAACTTTGTTTCTTTATCTAACCTTAGTGAAATTTCTTTTGAAAACATTGTTTATCACTTTGCATGACCTATTAGAATGTTCATGGCTGACCGATCAAAAGATAAAAATAGAAATACATGAGCTCATGTGGTTGACATAATGTCAGATGATATGAAATGGATGCATCTAGATGTGAAAATAACGATGGCCTCATATGAGTGGCGAGATCCAAATGTTATTCCAAAGATGGAGAGGATCCATATCCTAGGTGAGTCTATTGAAGGGACTTCCATTCAACCTGCTAAAGTATGATCAATTGTATAGTTGCGACACTTCATCTTTGTGATGTTCCATGAGAATGTGGTTAACCATCTTTATGTTTGCCTTCCTTTTATGAATTCAAGTAAAAGTCCTTCATGCTTTGATTGTCTGCTTAACCTGACTTGCTCTACTTTAAAGTGCTCTTACATTTTACTTCAACCTAGGCATCTTTTTTCTTTTTCTCAACCTATTCTTAACAGGAACTGAGAGGCTGAATACTTTTCACCTAATGTTTGGACAAGGTCTTCATAGAGATTATGCTTACTAGTGTCCATTCTTGGAAGTATTCTTTTTCAAAGTTTGAGTGGTCAAGGGGTTTTATCCCTTCATCCTTCAAGAGGGGGAACCACTTTTTCTAGCCAAATGGTCTTTCCTCATGAAGGAACCTCTGGAGTTGTCCTCTTGAAGACTTTATTGACAATAACTAAGATCTCATTGTTCAACTCTTAACACTAGGGCCATTCAAAGCCCATTCCATTATTCATACATATTTTACTCTTACATTTGCCTTCTTTAAGCTTTACACTTTTGCGAACTCTTTTCTTTCTTTTCATTTTTAGATTATTAGTTAAACAAAGAGGTGATAGACATTCACTGATTGAAGATGGACCCAAAATGCTTGGAGAAAATTTATGCTAAGTCCCTAGCAAAAATAAAACCCATCGTTCTGCTAGCCACTCATATTAAAGTGGTATCATAGATTGTTGAAGTCATTAGTGGTTCTCTATTTCTTGATTGAGCAAAGCTTTTGTCTAATTATACCAAGGTGTTGCCTTTGTGTAAGTAAAAGACCTTTTCCAAAGACTCCTTCAATGGCAAAAGGAGTAGTTCCTCAACATTATAACTTCCACCATTAAGACAATAAAGGTAAGGGCCTAGAAGGAGCTTCTTCTTATCGAAGTCCCTAAGGAAGGTGTACTAAACTTTCATACCATACATAGCTTATGGTATAAAGATATGGATTATGGTGCTTTTCTACACAACTAGTTGATTCTCCCTACCAACCAGGACAATAATGATGAATTCATATAGGATCATGGCCCGATCCATCTTCTAAAATCTTCTATAACCTATATCATTTGCTTGGTTGCCTTTATCCTTTATATCATGTTGACTTTATCTTAAACAAAAAGGGAAATGGCAAGGAGTAATTCAAGCATCGTGGAGGGCCTGAGGAAGGACATCATGGCCAAGAGTAATGAGTTGGTTAATTGTGACAAAAGTATCTCTGACCTTACTAGTCGTTTTGCTAAGCTGGTGAAAGAATGAGACTCTTTGTCCATAAAGAGTGAGGAGTTAGTTGGATAACATTCCTCAAAAGCTCAAGAGCTAGGGACTGAATAGTAGTAATGAGAGATGGGTGAGGTAGCTTTTGCAAAATAGCTCTATGCTACCATTACTAAGGCTGAAAAAGCTTAACTATTTAATGTTCTAGAGTGAACTTGTTGAAGTAGTTTAGTAGATCTAGCACTTCAGCTGACTTGCCAACTAACATTTCCAAAATTAAAAGAGATAAGCCCTTAGAGGGGCTTGTGGAGAATATGAAGTAGATTTGGCTTCTCATGCCTACTTTTGGCACCTTTTTATTTTTAACTTTTTGTATGCAATAGGTCAATTAACTTGGTAATGAATTGTACTATGTCTTTCTTATGACTTTTGGTTTTTTGATTAAGCTTTATATTATGCTCTTTTTCTTTTTGTGTTTCATTTAACCAAGCCTCCTATAGGTCTTTTATCTTTCTTGCATTTTGCTAAGTGGATTTTATATTATTTCAACTTGCATTAAGTTTTTTGATCAATTGAGTCTCTAACAGGCCTTATATCTTTCTTCCATTTCGTTGAATGAACTTTACATTATTTTAGCTTTCATCAAGTCTTCTGATTGATTGAGCTTTCAAGGGCCTATTTTCTTTCCTACATTTTGCTAAAAGGACTTTACATTATTTGGGCTTTGATTAAGCCTTTCAATTAATTGAGCCTCCAATGTGCCTTTTTTCTTTCTTACATTTCACTGAATGAACTTTAGATTATTTTAGCTTTCTCAGAGTTTTTTGATCGATCGAGCCTCAAACATGTTTTTTGTATCATAGTTACCTTGCTCTTATATTTGATATAATAATTGTGCTGTGAAGGTCCTTCCTTTTTAATCAGTGCCAAGGGGACTACTCAGTCCTTATTAGTATTGAGGGAATTACTCAATCTCTATTAGTGCTGAGAGGACTACTTCATCTTTATTAATGTTAAGGGATTGCTCAGTGTTTATTAGGAATTGTTTTTGACAATGGTAACTTTTCACTTGGCATTCCATTTCGTACTAATTACATGGCTTGCTGTTTGTGATACTCAAGTATGCATATAGTATAACTTCAGATGCATCACATTCCATGTTCAAAGGAGAGGCTTCCCTTGGATAGTTGATGAACACAATTTATACATATGCTATATCCTTTTATACTTTTTGTTTTGTCATGTTTACCATGTTTACATGCTTAACTAGATACTTGAACTTGGTTTTGTGTTTTGCTCAGTTTTTGTGCTTAATTGAATTTATTCAGCAAATTTACACTATTTTGGGTTTGAAGGTTTGTTTAGAGTTTTGGACTTTGATTTTAAGTAATTCTTATATCACTGGAAAGCTAAGATAAAGTTCTAAAAATTTCATGAGAGTCCTAAGCCCATTTCAACTATTTTGTTAGTCAAATAAAGCCTAGAAGCTAAAACAAAGTGTTATATTGTGACCCAAAACTAATTTCAGAATTCTCATCATAAGTGAAGCTCCACCTATCATTTTAATGCAAACCTAAGCCCATAGGATTACTAAGATCCATTCTTATAACTTTCATGAAGGTTTTACGGTCAAATTACACTATTTTAAATTAGTTTCATGGTTATGGACTTAAGTGCTAAATTCTATTATAGGTTAGACTATTTTGGAAAGATGTCTTGGTTTTTTGCTCATAACTTGTAGGAATCAATTTTGGACTCCTAAGTAACTAAACGACATTTCACATGAGGGGATTAATCCTTTTCCAACCCTAATAAGTAGCTCAATCAAGAGGCAAGATTGCAAATTGATTAGGTTTCTTCTTTCTTTTCATTTTTTCATTAATGTGTAACTAAAATTTCATTTTAATGTAAGGCAAATTTCGTACCAATGAGACTTGCTTGTAATTCTAATTTATTTCTAATTTGACTCTCTTGATTCTCTATTTTAATACCAATAATCAATTGTTCATTTTGATATACTGCTAGCTAAATTTGCATAAGTAATTTAATTTTATTTGTGGCTGTTTGGTGAAAGTAGCAATAGGGTTTTGATTTACTACTAGGGTAAGTCAATTTTCCTAGAGAATTAGGGGTAATTGGTTAAGTTGTTACTATGTAATTTAATTAATTAGATTGGATATTTTCATATCATAATGCTATTGTTAAATTGGTTGAGGCATTGGGTTTTGACTGATTTAGCAATAAGGTCAATTGGGTTTTGGGCTTGGTTGGCCAACTGAGGAAGAAATTAACAAGAATTAATTAGGTATTAAGCTTAATTAACTTCTTAGCTAGGCAGTCAAAGAAGGAATGAAGCAATTGTGCCAAGGTTTGGTCACAGAATTGGTCGCAAGATTCCTTTGGATTGAGCTTTTCTTATTTGATTTCCTTTCCATTTTTAATTCTATTTGCTTACACTTGTTTGTTTTAATTCCTATTCTAATTAGATATCTAACCCTCTCCTATTTCACACTACAAACACATTGAAGTGAATCACCAATCTCAATGGATTTTACCTAAACTCATCCTATCTTTTAGCTTAGGTAGTTCAACATTATCTTTCTTGGTCTAGATGGTCATTAACAATCATTATTAGTCCTCAAGTGGTAATAGCTGTCTGACAAGTTCTTCCACACTTCGAATGGGCCTTTCCATGCTGTTGCTAATTTGGCCTCAATTTGTTCCTTGTGCAGTCCATTTGTACACTAAAGGACTAATGCACCTTCTAAGAATTCTTTACTTTTTACTCTTTTGTTTACAATTTTGGTGACTTTTGCCTTGTATTCTGAGTTGAGCCATCTCTCTTGTCTCTATCAACATATTTAGCTCTTCTTTTCTCCTCTTTTCATTTTCCTGTCACTCAAAGTGCTCTCTTCGATCAGAGTATTACCCAAATTCAATAGGGAGCATGGTTTTTCTCCCATATGTGAGCATAAAGGGGGTTTCATAGGTTGCACAATGAATGGTGATTTTTTACGACCATAAGATGCTCAGCAATTCCTCAGCACATCTTTCTTCTGCTTCTTCCAGTCTCTTTCTGAGCCCTTCTAAGGTGATTCTGTTTGCTAGCTCTGCTTGCTCATTTATCTAGGGATGCTTGATGGATGAAAACTTTTGTTTAATCTCCAATCTTCATTTAAGAAAAGATGAGATTTATACTTTTATAACAAGTATGCAGTTATGAATGGACCTTTGATAGAAATTTCAAATCTCGTTGTTAGCAAACTGTTTTGTGTTATTAGATATAATTGTCACTGGGAGGCCCTACATGAAAAGAGCTATTAAACAATTTTCTTATGCTAAAGTTATGTTTTTTAGAAGATTTTTACCTATAAATAATATTTTCCAAATGAACTTTTACACAATGTTTAAGGTTGTAGTTATGAAAGGGATCTACTTCTACCAATTTGGTGAAATAATTAACCACCATTATTATATACTTTAGTTGGTTAGGAGTGATTGGCCTAGTAGATCTATCCTCCATTGGTCAAATGGCTAAGGAGCAAAAATAGGTATATGATTTACCATAAGTAGCTTTTGAACTTTAGCAAACTTCTAGCATTTTTTGCGTCTCCGTACATGTTCCAATGCCTAATTTTTCATCTTGGACCAAAAATGACCTGACTGAATAGCTTTTAGAGCAATTGTCATTATTGCAAGAAGAAATGCACATTATATATCTTAGCGATGGGAGGGAAAAGCCTTTCTTATATAGCTACCCTTCTTCCAAGAAAAAATGCACTATTTTTTGTTTAACCACTTTAGCTTCTTTCCTATCCTCTAGTAGCCACCCTTCTTCTAGGAACATTATAATCAAATTTAGCCATGACACTTTTTGCTTTATGCATATTATTTCATTTGTGCAAGGGAATTATAGTGTTTCCTATGTTATGGTTCTATTGTTTACCATTGCCTTGGCGCTGGCCAATTTGGCCAGTGTGTTTGCAAGATCATTTTCTTCCCTAGAAATTCTTGTCAACTCAAAGTTACATCCTTTTAATAGTTTTTTCACTATGTCAGTGCATATTGTCAGCATTAACTTATCAACCTCATAATCTCCTTTAACATGAGCAATTATCAACTAAGATCGCTCATGATCTTTAATGACCATGCTTGTAGTTCTCTTACTAACTTTAATAGAACTACTAGTGCCTCATATTCTATTTGATTGTTTGTTGCTTTAAAGTTAAACTTTAGCAAGTACCCCAATACCAAGTCTGAAAGCCCTTCTAAGATTAATCCTACTGCACTACCTTTTCCCTCTGATGAGCTATCCATATGTAGTGTCCATACTTGGTCTTCCACTTTAGCCTCTTTTGCCTTTGTCATTTCAACTATAAAGTTTGCTAACACTTAGGCCTCTATTACTCTCTTGGCTTTGTAAATGAGCTTATGCTCTGAGAGTTCTACTTCCAATGCTGCTAATTGTCCTATGAGATTAGGCTTTTGTAATACTTGTCGAATCAGGGCATCTGTTTGAATAATGATTTGATGGCTTTGAAAGTGGGGCTCCAATTTCTTGGATGCGACAATAAGGTGAAGGTTAACTTCTCAATCTTTTGGTATCTTGTGTCGGCCTTAGGCAATGTGTAGCATGTGAAGTACATTGGTTTTTGCTTTCCCTTAACTTCTGAAATGAGTATCAAGCTCACTACTTTTGCAACCGTTGTAAGGTATGAATGCAGTGCTTCTCATGGCTTTGATTGAGAAAGTATGGGTGGCATGGTCAAGTATTTTTTTTGCTCTTGAAAAGCTTTTTCATTTATGTTAGTCTATTTGAAATTTTTAATATTTTTAAGTAACTTAAAGAAAGGAGCATGTTTATCAGTTGACCTGGACATGAAATGATTAAGGGCTGCAATCTTCCTATTGAGCCCTTGCACCTTTTTTATGGTTGATAGGACTCTTCATGCCAATGATAGCTTGACACTTCGATGGATTTACTTCTATGCCCCACAAGGTTAGCATGAATCCCAAGAACTTTCTTGCTTTCACCTCGAATGCACATTTCTTCATATTTAACCTCATCTAATACTTCCTTAGGATTTTGAACATGTCCTCCAGATATGCCCAGTATTGCTTTGAGATTTTTGATTTGATCATCATGTCTTCGAGATAGACTTCCATACTTCTGCACAACTATTCCGAAATCACCTTGTTCATTTTCCTTTGATATGTTGCTCCTACACTTTTTAATTCGAATGGCATTACTCTATAGTAGAAAGTCCTTTGATTAGTTATGAATGATGTCTTATCTTTATCATTACGATGCATTCTAAGCTGATTGTAGCCTGTGAACACATTTTTGAACCTAAGGATTTTGAATCTAGTAGCACTATCCACCAGTTGATCAATGTTTAGGAGTGTATGAGTCATTAGGGATGCCTTGTTAAGGTCCATAAAATCCACACACATCTTCCATCATCCCATAGCCTTTTAGAGAAGGACCATGTTTGCCAGCCATATGGTTTGTAGGACTTCCTTGATGAATCCCACACTTAGCAATTTTTCCACTTCCTCTTTAATTATCTTCTATTGCTCATCATCATGGCTTCTCTTCTTTTTCTACATAGGTCTTATGCCTAAATTGATTGATAGCTTATGGCAAGCCACACTTGGTTCAATTCTGGGCATATTGGTAATGTCCAAGTAAAGAATTTGATATACTTCTCTAACAACCTCACTAACCAATCTCGATCTATTCCTGTGTGTTCAGCCTTGATCTTTATTACTCTTCCATCCTTCTCCCAAAAGATCTACACCTCTTCTAATTCCAAGCCTGGCTCTGGCTGACACGGGTTATCTTGTCAGACATCAAGTAAGGTCATGTCTACCATTTGGCACTTGTTATCCTTTAGGTTGGTGATCACTAGCTTTGTCCAACTAGTGCTCTCTTGCCTTTTGGCCAAGCTAGCCATATAGTATCTACAGTTGACTTGTTGATAAGCCCAAACCTCCCTAGTTCCTTCTATTATTGGAAATTTCATTAAAAAATGCGGTAAAGATAATGGCCCCTACCTGATTCAAAATGGCCTCCCTAGAATTTCAATGTAGGCACTATTAGGAGTGGCTATAACAAGAAAAGTGATATCTAGATTCTTTGTTAGGAGCCGAGTTCCTAAAGTTAACCTTAAGGTCATTGTCCCTTCCACTTGAACTTGCCCTCCTATGAAAATAATTAAGATACCTGTGTAAGGTTTCTACATGCTTTTTGAAATATTTAAAGCATTAGCAACATGTAAATACAAGATATTAGTGGAACTTCCTTGGTTGACAAGTATTCTCTTGATAATAAAGTTATACAATAGCATCAAAATCACCAATGGATTGTTATGATCCCGATAGATATAGCCAAAATCATACACTATGAAATAGATTTGCTTGTATCAATTTCTCTCTTTTTTTTCTTTATTTTGACCGCCATTACTACCCTGAGATGCCTTGGCATTTTTGGATGTTTCTTCTCCTACAAAACCTCCTCCTATGGTTTCAACCATCCCCAAGACAAGAAAGGTCATCTCGACTTGCTTACTTTCTGACCAAGTGCATCATGGGGAATGATGCCACTCCTTTTCTCCCTTTTTTTCCTTATCACTTTTGTAGAATTTTTTGTACTTTGAAAGGTACCCCTCCTTGTAATTGCTTTTATCTCACCTTTTAGGTGACACAATGATCTATGTGGCACCTATAATCACGAGGATATTTTCAAAACTTCAACTTATTAGCTAAAAGGAATTTTCTCCACTTCTGCGGGGAAACTTATCAGATTAGCAACTCTGACATTCTGTATGATGTGGCTAATGGGTGTGTTTAGTAGCTTTTAATTATTATACTTTCTCTGGGGTGTGCCTTCTCCCATTCGGGGACCCTGTCTCTAGATAGTGCATCGTTAGATTGTGTTCATTTGACCTATCATCTGGTGAGCTCAACTTCTTGAACATTAATGTTCTTTTTAGATTAGGCCAATAGCTTGAAGAGAGAAACCACAGGTCTCTTGGCCAAAAAGAAGGAGAAATGATCAGAGTAAGGACTAGTGCTGATATGGTGCATTGCAAATGAGCAAGATATTCTTTGAGCATCTTGTGACATCCCTGTTGGGAATTGACCAAGCCTATTGACATTTTTCTGGATGCCCTATTAGTTGTGAAGTGGGTGGAAAATGCATCAACTAGTTGGCAAAAATTGTCGATCGATTACCTGGATAGAGTTATAAACCAACATAGACTAGCCTTTTTCACAGTGGTAGAAAAGGCACAACACATAATGGTGTCTAGAGCTCTTAACAATAACATTGGGGCTTGGAATGCCTCCAAGCACTCTTGAGGGTTTGACATACCATCATATGGATCCACATAGGTCAGTGGTTTGAAATGCGTGGGCAAAGGATTTGCTATCACTACCACTAAGAAGGGTGGTTTTCTTCTTAGCAAGAAGACAGTTGCCTAGAACTCTAGGTGAGGTCTATAGTCAGGTTCAAAAGGTCATAAGGCTTATGTGTGCAGATGGCATGATGTTACACATGGTGGCATACATTAGCCATGTTCAACGGAGCCATGGTAATGATTAGGGCAAGCTGTAAAATTGGAGTTTAAATTTGTGAGGCTTGAAGGTGAAAGATATGGTTATTGAAAAACAGATTGACAAGGTTGCTCATCGGAGGGGAATGATGGGATTAGGTGCTTGCTTTGGTTAAAAGAGTGTTAGGTGTGATTGGTGTTGTGGGAGCTCAGATGTGTAATGGGCCAAAGTAAGCTGGGTATAACACGTGGAAGTGGTGGTCAAGTTAACTTTGATAAAGGTGGGGTTAGGTGGGCCAGGGTGGTGGAAGAAAAGCAAGATGTGTTTGCACATGATAGAGAGCTTCCAACACCCCTTGTAATAGGTGGACCTGCTTGACCACTATGTCACGCTTGAGTTCAATGATAGTTCTACAAGCTTCTTCTGCCATTCAATCCATGTGATGCTCATCATGAGCCTTTTTGCGATGGTAATGTGCATTTAGAAACAATGTGGGTTAAGTGCAAACGAGAATGTTGTGACATGAGGTGGTTGTAAAGGCCATAGACAATGCCAAATGATAATCTTCTTCTAAGGAAGGTTGACCAGGGGAGCAGAAAATAGCTGTGAGATGATTTGCACACATAACAAAGTTAGTCATATGTGATAAAAGTGATCTATTGAGCACACTCTGACACTCAAATCAATTCTCACATAGAATTTCAGTAAATGTAGCAAATATGATCTAAAGAGGAGATACATATTCATTTACATAGAAGATAAGTGTGTCAATTGTCGTGTTCCTAGATGAATATTGAGTGACCACATGTCTTTGCCATTTTGGTAGTATAAGCGAGATTCTCGCTAGATGGTTGTTGTGACCACATTACTTGTGCATGTCTTGGTCACTCCTAGCATTATGTGCAAGTTATGAGGTTAGTTTGCTTAGGTTTTCATATGACTAGGTTTGCTCTTCAAGTCGATGAACCAAGCATTGCTAGTCGATCAGTCTGGGCCTTAGCCTTTGTCCTTACTTTGTGGCTATTCCTTTGACTAGCACTGGTCAATTGACCTAGATTGATCATTTTATGACTGAAATTCATTTTAGGCTATGTCAAACAATATATATATATATATGTTGTACTCTCAATACAAATAATTTTATCAAAAGAGTAAAAGCAAATTGTTAGATTTAATTAACCTCTCCAAGTAAAAAAAAAAAAACCTCTCTTATGCCCTCAAACACACCTAGTGTAACATAAGTATTTATGTGTTAAAATCCTTATCATTAAAATTCAAACTTGATCAAAATTTTAAATAATAAAATACATTTAATTTGATTATAATCCTATCTTATCAAAATTTAAGACAAAAGTAAAAATAGAAAATTATTTTATTTCATAAAATTAGAATTTATGTCAAAATCCTATCTAATGTATCATTTAAAGTTACATAAAAAAATTCACCATTTTTATATAAAATTATAACGTCCAATAAATAGGATACAAAATTTTTTTCTGTGACAAAATCATAATATAAAGAAAGTTCATTTCGGGAGGGGGAAAAAAAACCTCATCAAAGTCAAACAACATTATTCTTTAGACATTAAAATTCTCCAACTTCGTACATACATCACGTATAAATTCCATGACTAGTCATTGTAACAAAATGATGCAAAAACAAAGTCCAAACCTTATGTAGTTGTGTTGGCCAAAACAAAACAAAGCAAACGAAACTAACAAAAACACTACTTTTGACCAATGAACCCTGTCCTTTCTTGTCAATTAAAGAACAACAATAATAATTATTTATGTAGCATTCAGCAAAATACTCTATACCTGAATCCAGAATTCTGGCTATTAAACTTTATTAGCATCAAAATTAAGTACTTTAAGCATGCAAATTACTATATAATATGATCTTTCTTCATTCTCTGGGAATAAGTATTACTGTATTAGTGACCAGAGTAATTCAAATTTGAAGAGAAATCTTCTCTAAGATTTGCTTAACCTCTTTTGCCATTTTACATAGAACTAATATTTTATTAAACTGTAGGAAATCATAAAAGAAAGGACGGATAGAGCAACATGAAAGATTGTTCTAGTACCATTACGGTAACTTAAATTTCTTTTGTAATGTATCCGTAATTTTGAATTCCTGATGAGTGTATAATCTTCACATTCCCTTCTTTTGCACTTCAGTATCAAGAAGCTCCTCCAGCACTTTGTCATCCAGGTACTCAAACTCAATGACTTTTTTTCTCTCACTCACGTTCCCAGGCAAAGAAGAAGATGACAAAGAACCTGCCAAGGAATGAGAAGCCAAAGAAGCAACGAAGAAGTAAGAAACATAAATAGAACCCTACTCACAAATTTAATTTTGACCGTACTCTGATATCAATTTTATCACGACCCAAAATCCTTGGTCATAACTGGCATGAATATCAATGTACCCATTAATAATTATCAGTCCTCAATTTGATTTCATTATATCACTATAACCATGGTTCGTTCATTTTTAATATTATGCAGTTGATTCAAATTGAGTGATTAAGAGAGAAAAAGGAACATATGTGATCACGAACCGCTAATATATATATATATATAAACTGAATCTACATAATGTACAAAGACATTACCCATTAAGGCACTATCCCTTTTCAAATAGTGCTTTAAATGTTCCTACATTTTTCCAAAATTTTTATACATCCATCTTGGCTAGCTTAACAAAATATTCATCTACAGCATCTTAGTTTTCTTTTTATGGACAAAGTAAAATAAAATTAGTTGAAACTATAGTCTATATGAATCCAAATGTATAGGTTAAACTAACTCTATCCTTTAAAACTTGATGGCCATGCTATTTATATTTCCAAAAGATGATAAAAAAGATGTAAATGGTAGATCCTCTAAGGATCAAACCATCTCATTGCCATCATTAGTAACATGTTCAGGGGTTGCAGAGGGATGATTTTTACCTCATGTAGTACTTTGTAGCCAGCCATATTCACAATTATTATGTAATTGATTTTGACTTCATATGTGCCTATAGGATTGTCTATTATGGTAGTGAATATATCAGCTATGATTTCCATTAAATTGTTATCTATCTTACTTATCTGTAGAGGGATTGGCTACTAATTCTTGAGTATCTAAAAAACAATTCATAGAATGATGAGTCTGAGGCTCAATGAGTTAGATACGCACCAAATATATGAATTCATCACATGACAATAGCCATACATACATACACATGTATACATACCACTGTCCATAATTAATACCCATATCATTTCCATAAAAGATTATAAAGCATTCAAAGACTTACGATTGAGGTAATTTATAATATACATTTCTTAGCACATTAGGCCATTTTAGGCTATACCAAGCTCTCATAGTCATATGTCAATAATTCAAATTCATCATGTATATTAATTTCATGATATTATATCTCAACATGTCATACAACAACAATATAAATAATGCAATATGTAGCCATAAAATTAATTAAAACCCTCCTTGTTACTCCTTTCTAGTCATAACCTGCACAAACCAAGCCTTTTCCCTCTAGCACCAGCCTTATGCCCCTCTGTGTAAATCTAAGATCTGGTTCATTATATTCTACCATAACCCATCATTCGTAGATCAAGCCTTAAAGGCTACCAAATATTTAATCATTCCATTCTCATAATGGATATCTCATAAATTTCATATCAACATATTTCATCATCATTCATGACATTTTGTATCATTTCATGTCTCACATACATAATCAGGATTTGCAACACGTAATCATTCATTGTAGTGATTATAATTTCAATAATTATAACTTCACAATATCACCTTTCCACAAATTATAGACATTTATGACAATTGTAATGCTTTCCTAACTCATATTTGCATTTTCTTCTAAACTTATTGTTTAGAATACTTGTACGCACCTTCATAATATTCATCAAAAGTAGTTTATAAACCACTCCTTAGAATATTACATTTGCCATATGAGTTTAATTGGACTTTCTATGGTTTTGAATTGAAGAAGTAGAATGCAGTTTCAAGTACAAGAAAATGGAACTAAACAAATTGAAATTTTTGCTAAAAGTGTGATCATAATCACAAGTAGAGTCACTGGAGAAAAATGAGATAATCATGATTAGAATCAGAAACTTATTTTTGGAAAGACTCAAATCAACTTGAGAAAATGCAGTTAAAAACATGAGTCTACTTACCAAATTTTCAAAAATTTCAGGAAGTCTAATTTTACACATGATCAGAACTAAAAAACAACAGGGTTGGTCAATTTGACTTGTAAAATTCTAGTTCAAATTTCAATTCAAATTGATCAAGAAAAACTACTAGGTTTTTGCAAATATGATTGTGGATTTAGTTCAAAATGGTGCAGTTTAATTCACATTAGCAGATTTTGCATATTAATAGCAGAAGAATAGGGGAACTCATTTCTAAGACAAGGAGACATTACAAGATCTTATTATCTCATGTTTCTAGAAGTGTAAACAAACACAAACTCAACTATTTCAACATCATAATCTTAGCATCTCAACAATCCATTCAATCATCAAGTTTCATCGTGCAATCATAAAACCCATTTTTACTAGTTTGCACCATGAATCAATAGATCTCAAGCAAGAATTATGTTATAATTCATAAGAATGGTAAGTATCACTCACCTTAATAATTGAAACACCAAATATTGCAACTATTTTCACAAAATCTTCTATACTCTTCAAAATCCAAAAGAAGAGCTCATTAGCTTTCAATTCTTTTTCTAAAGATTTCTCTCATCAACTAATTGTATATGAATAAATTATGATTCCTTTCTCATGAATAAAGCTATATCTAACAAATTTGAGCTAAAAAATGTCAGAAAAATTGGATTAATTCATGGGTTGAACAGTACCATAAATGGTGATAGAAAACTTTGAAAATGAATCAATATGATTTTGATGTCAAAAGAAAGAGGAAGATAAGAAGATTTAGTAGCAAAAATTTATGAAAATAACAAGAAGAGTTAGAAAGCTTACTCGTAGAAAGAGAGTGTGAAGGCATAAAAAGGAAGTGAAGTTGAAGAAAAGAAGTTGCATGCGGAAGTTTGCTTCTAGGAGAGGCTTAAAGAAAGGGGGTGAGCTGATTAAGGGAGGGTATTTTGAGAAAAAATAAGTCAACTTCTCACTGTTTATCAGTTTACTATTTTCCTATTTCCTTATTTCTTCCATTTTACGCTCAAATTTAACACATTTATCAATTTCTAAAAATTGCAAAATTTTAATGTAAATTAGTTAAATTAAACACCTTCATAATCATTATAATTTTATGCTCATTTGATATCCATAATCCTTGTTTCGAATTTCCAAAATTTTTTGGAAATAAAATTTTAAAATTATAAATTTTTGTTCCTTAGACATTCATGGTTAATTCTTTGATCTTCAAAGGATTTTTAAAATCTATATAATCAATTTCTACTATATCTAGGTTTCTTATAACTGAATTTATAATTCAAAGTTCCAAAAAAATTTGAATTTCCCTTTTCAGATTTTTCTGAAAAGCCATTTTATCACTAAAATAAAATTTGATAATTTCAGGACATCACGCTACACATTGAGATTGGAAGAGAGAAACACATTGAATGAATGGGTCAAGCTATTGAGAATGTTTGCTGATTATGCCTTCAAATTGGATAGGTAAGTTGACATATGAGACGATAAGATACTTGGTATAAAAAGCCATGATTATTATATTTTCATCAAAGACTAGCTTTCTAGTGCCTTTTCTAGGCTCCTAGGTCCTATATGAAGGGCCTTAACTAAGTTAAGTTGATTTTTTAAGGAATTGTGCTCAACAGTCCTACTAGAAGAGTAATTGCTTTTAATAGAACAAAATATTCCCCAAATAATATACAAGCATGAATGAATCTTTTCGTGAAGTTTTTTCAACTTTATGGAGCATTTGCCCATTCATTTGTCATTTGAAGCAAGGGTAGGCAACTCCGTGCAATATCAATGGATGTATCCATTTGAGATATTTCTTAACATGTTGAAAAAGAAAGTCAGCAACAAAGCTAAACCAGAAGGAAGTATAAGTGAACCTTATTTGATTGAGGAGATAGCTCATTTTTGTCAATACTATTTCAGCCCTTATTTACAATGCCAAAGCATATGAGTTAGTAGGAATGATGACTAGGGCAAATTTGGATGACGAAGAATTGAAATTAGCCATAATACATGTGCTTTTAAACTATGAAGAAATGGGACCATATAATGAGTTAATATTTGGTGTATCTATCTTAACAAATCACTCCATATCTTTAACTTTGATTTCATTAATTTTATAATACTAATTTCCTAAATTGTTATTCCCTATAGTATGTTTATTCATTGGTTGAAGGCTATATATTTGGCAATGCAAGATGAAAACTTTGAAGCAATGCTCAATGCTTAGTTCACTTCTTGGTTTCACTTTTTTGTAAGTCTAAACACCAATTACTTTTCCTATGTGACATTGTTTATAGATGAATGATGAAATTTTGATATAAATTTGTGCTATTCTTAGGTTTACAGTCCCTCCAATGGTGTGGTCAATTAATATCTATTGGATTTAGCTAGGGGTTCTCTAAAGGCAGGCAAATTTTGCCAATGGGTATAAGTTCCACACATAACAATGCTATGAAGGGAAAAAAATTAATAGTGGAGTATGTGTGAAGAGCACATGTGTCACAGTTTAGGACTTATGAATGAATTTTGTAGGTAAATGTGCTCAAGTTTGGATGAAACTTGGCATAATGAAGAGAAGATCATGTGGCATTAATTTGTGAGAAAATGCTCATGTCAATTTTTTTTTTCATTTTTCCTCACTCTGAGTTTGTTTATGTAATTTTAATCAAGGTAGCTTGTCTAGTGCAAGTAGATAAGTACATGGTTGTGATCCTTAGATTTTTATCTTTGCAACAATATGTTGTGGTGCATTAGAACCCTTAAGAGCTAGGAGAAAAATCCTTATGACAACTCAAAAAAAGTATGACTACTCTTGTCATTTGGACTTTAGCTTACAATTCTATTTAGGGGTGTTAGCCAAGGTTATCCTAATGATGAACACCACTTAGTTTTGATGTTGAAAGACAATTTTAATCAGTTATTCACATTATTTGATATATACTTTATTACTCATTTCAATTTGTTTTATAGATTTCAAAAGTATATGATTATGATTCAAGACATTCAAGATTAGCTTTAGGAATTATTTTTATTCTCAATATATCTTTTGTAAATGAGTTCAAATAATTTTTTATCCAAATAATTTTAACTAAACAATGAGATAGAAAAATTAGTTAAAGAAAACAAAATTTTATAAAACTATTTTTCACTTCATACATTGATATACATGTCAATTTATGTCTCTAAAATCTACATACATTGATGTTCACATCGATTTATTAAAGAATAGTCCTCAAAATCATTTCAAATTGAAGGTTAAGAAAAACACCTACTTCGATGCAATAATCAATTTAAGATATGTGTATAGCAGACTGTACTTCGATTACCACATTGATTAATTAGTTGTAACCACTTATAATTAATGCAACAATTGATTCAATTACTGAAAATTAGTTACTCTATTACAGATAAATGGGAAAAAGGGCATGAAAATAAGCTAGTTTTGGTTCATTTTATTGATAATATTTTATGTTTTCTTAGTGTTTTTACTTTGATTTTATATTTTATCTGAGATATTGATCTTGGTTTGTATTCCTTAAGAAGGATGATGAAAAGGACTAAAAAGAAGGAAGAAATTCAAAGAATGAAGCTGTATCTAGACAAGGAAAAGATAGAAAAAGAAGCCATGCAAAGAAATAAGCAAGAATCAAGAAAAATATAAAGAAATCACCTAGCACGGCTGTGCTCTGGAAAGCACCTAGGCCATGTTAGGTGCTGCAAGAAAGCTCAGGAAGAAAAATTGAAGAAATTCAAAGCTAGGCAAAGAGCACGGCCATGCTACACAACACGACCAGGCTGTGCTAGAGTCTACCTGAAGATTGAAGAAAATTTTGTGAAGAAACAACACGCAACACGGCCGTGCTATACAACAGGGCCAGGCCATGCTACATACTGACATGGCCAAATTGAGAAATCCTTTCTCATAAAGCACACCCAGCCCGTTTTATGAAGAACAGCCATGGTGAACGTGAAAAAGGCTATAAATAGGACCCCTTGTAACCAGCTTTAATCATCTCATCTCATATTTTAGAATCCTTCTTTAAGGTTTAGGCTAGTTCTCTCTTTTCTCTTGTTCTAGGCTTTTCTTTCATATAATTCTTTTAAGGCTTTCTTGTTTTCAGATTTGAAGAGTTTACATTATTAATTTATAAGTTCTTGTTTCCATTCATCATCTTCTTCTTCTATTTCTTCTATTTTCTTTTATTTACATCTTTGCATTCATCTGCTATTGCTTGTTCTTGCATCTTTCCTATAATTTGCTTTCTTTAATCTTGTTTTCTTTCTTTCTCTATTTTCTTTATGTTGTTGCATCTTTTCTTTTGTTCTTGATTATATCTTGCATCTGCATTCTTGATCTTGCATTCTTATTACTTCTTTAATCATGATTTACTTTTCATTGTTTGTTTTGATTAATTCAATCATGCATGAGTAAATTCTTATTCTAGGATTTGGATTAGCCCACCTATAAGTTTTTAGGCAATTGTTTGAGCAAAATCTTTATTATAATTATTTAGCCTAATTGGTTTAACTATTATGCCTACATAAAGATAATTTGTTTGATCAACTTATTGTCTATTCTTAGGCAGATAATTGAGGGACCAAAAGGTGAAAATTATTGCTGGAAACCTAATAGTTAAATTGGAGAATCTTAGTCATGAAAGTAGATGGGAATCTCTTAGGATCAAACTAGTTAGCATAGAACTTAAAGGACCAAAGTTTAGTTTAATCCACGAAAGTAGATATTAGATTGAATTAGGTACGATTGTTAGACCTTGAAAGAGGCTAGTATTTAATGAAGGCCAAACCAGTCCCAATTGCCTGAATAATTAAAATAAGGAAATTCTATAATATTTGCCAAGAATCATAGGTGAGGT
>JANHAO010003113.1:0-26900 GCA_026873985.1 Saraca asoca | reverse complement strand
AAATTTGCAAAATGTTGCCAATTGACACTAAATCCCAAATACATCTTAACTCAGCTGGAATTAATTCATTTAAGCTCTTAAAATGCCAAGCATGAGGATAAATAGATGTGTCAAATATTATGTTATCAGAGGCATCGTAGAGGTGTACTTCCTCCCAAGAGGCTGTCACGTTATGGTTCCGTCCCGTGATGATCATGTCGCGTTCCTTCCTGATCGATTTACAGCCATCAGTGTCCACCATCTCAATGCGGGCTTATGTTTCCCCATCCCGCCATACATAATTGGCTTCTTGAATAAGCTGGGGCTCACACTGGTGCAGTTAACCCCTAATGCATATTCCTCCTTGACTTCCCTTGCATTGACTCATCTCTAGAACGGCCTTCGTCCTCCCAATTTGAGTGCTCTTTGCTACCTTTATAGTATCAAGAATCTTGGAAGATAGGAGGGCTTTTACTATCTTTCTCCTCATCCTTCTCAGTACAAAAAATCATTGCCTCAGGGGGATGCTCGTGGGAAATCCAACGCAGGGCCATACAAGACCCGTTGGTTTTACGTATCCTGTCCATCGTTGCGTCGTCTCTGTCATTTTTCATTTGTGGAGAATCTAGGTGAGCAAGCTAGAGAGGGTACTTTTAACGTATTTGTTTTAGCTCTCATTTAACATTTTGCTATGCTTTTTGTAAAGGGAGTCTGGAAAGAAAGGCCAGAGTTGAGTGTTGCCGAGATTGAAATTTTGGATCAGCTCTCAGCATCTGTTGATTCCCCCAACACAGATAGATTTAACGAGGAGCTTCTGCGGGATTACGGTCTTTCTCCCATGCTTGGAGCTCAGCTTATTGACAGTTCTCACGACATCGAGGTCTGTGGGTTGAAAGAAGTTTCTCCAGCAGACTTCGATGTAAAGGCAACTATAAACCATGTGAACCTTGTAGATCCTCTCGTGAGGTCCAAGTGGTGCACTCCCCCTGCCTCTGCTCGCGTTGATTGACCTGTCTCTTCCATGTCTCCTCCTAAGTCCACCCCGATCTGGCTGCCTTCTTCTTCTGTAGCTGGTCTTGTGCCAGCTCGACTTGCCCCTTCTTTCAGTCTGACAGTGGTAGAGGAGACCCTACTTCTTCTAGGTCTGGATTCTCAGGCAGGAATGTTAGAGGGGGAGACAGTAAGGTCTTCATGGCTCAGAAGCGATGCTCCTGTTGAACCTACTTCAAAGAGGCAGTAGACTAATAAGGCAAAGGAGGTCGCCACTGATAACCTGCCACAGCTCGAAGATGTCATGGGGTGTTCAGCCGAAGGATTAGGAGCCAAGACCTTGGCCCTTTACAACATCATTCACAACAATGTGGGTTGGATCCTGGGGTCCAATGCAGCATTCTTGGAGGATGATAATGTCCGAGGCAGTGTTCTGATGGAGGTCTTGGCTAGTCATTGCTTGCTGGTTAGTGTCATTCTCTTTTCATTTTTGTCGTCCTCTGTTTACGTTCTAACTTTTTTGTTGTTTTCTCTAGGGGACCCTCACGGCCATCGAATAGAGGAATGCGTACCTAGAATGGGAAGAGGAGAAGCGTCAACTTGAAGCTAACCTCGTCGCGGCTACCCACGAGGTGATTGTGCTGAAAATGAAGTTAGAAGATACTAAGGCTCAACTACAGGAAGCCAATGTCGCGGCAAGGAGAGCCGAAGAATCTCTCATGTGCGAGGTGATTGAGTTTGCTTCAAGGCTTCACGGTGCTCACGATGAGCTTTAGAGGAGTAGGGAGGACATTCTCTCCCTAACCCAAGGGTTGAAAGTTTTTAGAACCAGCTCGAGGTAGCTGTAGAGAGGACTATCCACATAGTGGAGAGAGCGGAGCAAGCTGAGGAGGCCTCCAAGCGTGTCGAGGAATGAGCTATCAATGCCGAAGCGGAGGCTGCCAAGGCGAAGGAGGAGGCTGCCAAGGCGAAGGATGAGGCTTCTGCTATAGTCGAACAAGCTCGGCAGGCTGCGATCGTTCACACCACAAAAAGTTCTATGTATACCCTATGGTTGAATCGTCCAGACCTTGATTTCTCTTTCTTTGGTGGGGAGATCGAGGATATCATCCATGGTTTTATCAAAGATGCTAAGGCGGCTTCTTCTCCCGGCGTCGAGGTCGCCGATGATCCTTCAGGTGGGGATGTGGTGCAGGTCGCAGATGTTTTACCTATGGAGGAGTTGACCGTGGAAAGGCCCGAAGGTCAAGTCTCGAAAAATATGTCCGCTATGCTCTTAAACCCCCCAAGCACTCAGGACCTGGCCGAAATGGAGGCCCCTGTATCATAGAGTTTTGGCGAGTTCTTTTTACTATTTCGCATTTGTCCACGGCTTTTATTCTGCAAAAGACATTCTTTGTTAAGGATATTTATCTTTTCTGTTTCCCTCTTTTTTTTTGAATGACCTAACTTTCTCAAAGTCCGCGCACTACTATCAAACATAATTAACAATATTTTCAGAAAAGGCAAAACAAGAATTTAATTTAAAACTTCAATATAGAGATGGCAATCAACTTTGGTTGGACGAGGATCTGGCAGGGAATCCCCGTTCAGGGCGGGGATCGGGGACACAATTTAGGGAATGGGGAAAAAAATTTTCCCGAAAAGATTTTGGGGTCAAAGACTGGAATTACGCTCCCCGCTGCGAAATTTTTTTTATTTTTTATTTATTTTTAAAGAAAAATAAAAAAAACTTTTTTATTTTTCTTTAGAAATTTTTTTTATATTTTTTCTTCCATAATCTATCCTATTTTTTATTTTTTAATTTTATTAAAATTTTCTTTTTTTTTCTTTTTTATTGTGTTTTGATTATTTTTTATATTTTTTATTAATTTTACATTATTTAATAAAAAATAGATATTTAAAACTTTTAAAAAAATTTCCCATGGGTCCCCGCGAGGACTCATTTCCCCGCAGGGATCGGGGACGGGGATCAATTTTCCCCCGACATTGCAAGGCAGGGATGGGGACAGGGAAAAATTCCCTGACGGGGATCAGGGACGGGGATCTTATTCCCTGTCGCCACCCCGCCCCGTTGCCATTCTTACTTCAATAGGTATTTACATTCATAGAAATTCAATATTTGATTCATTGATAATATGGCCGGAGATGCTCGGCATTCCAAGTTCGGGGAAATACAGCCCCTTTAACGTCCACCAAGTGGTACCCCCCAGCCTTTAGTCTTTCTTTAATGATGTACA
The DNA here is from genome assembly GCA_026873985.1 of Saraca asoca. Classification (NCBI taxonomy): domain Eukaryota; kingdom Viridiplantae; phylum Streptophyta; class Magnoliopsida; order Fabales; family Fabaceae; genus Saraca; species Saraca asoca. The sequence continues at coordinate 23,691 of JANHAO010003113.1, read as the reverse complement.
GACCTTCCCAATGTGGGCCTAGAGTCCCTTCTCTAGGGTTATGGCCTCTGGGCTAAACGAGGCATAGGGTGAGGTCACCTGGTTTAAAACTTAGAGGGCACACCTTCCGGTTAAAATATCGTGCGACCCTCTGCTGATAAGTCACGATTCTCAAGCATGCTTTATCCCTTTTTTCTTCAACAAAGTCTAGATTGGCAGCAAGTAGTTAGTCGTTTTCCTCAATATTGAAGGTAGCTCTTCGATGTGAGGTCACTTCGTATTCTACTGGCAATATGGCCTCAGCTCCGTAGACCATTGAGAAAGGCGTCTCTCCTGTGGTGCTGCAAGCCGTGGTGCGGTAGGCCCATAGGACTTTTGGCAATTCATCTATCCATGCCCCCTTTCTTACTTTCAGCTTTTTCTTTGAGGTTTGCTTACTGATCTTGTTTATTGCCTCTACTTGCTCGTTAGTCTGCGGGTGGTCCACGGATGAAAAACTTTTTAGGATTCCCAGACTATGACAAAATTGGGTAAACTGTTCACTTGTGAATTGGGTTTTGTTGTCGGACACTATTTGATGAAGGACACCAAATCGACAGATAATGTTGTTCCAGACAAACTTCTCGATCTGGGAAGAAGAAATTTGGGCTAACTTCTTTACTTCTGCCTATTTGGTGAAATAGTCCATTACCACTACAGCATATTTGTAGTTCCCGTGACCCACAGGGAGGGGGCCAATCAAATCAATTCCCCCTATCACAAATAGCCATAGGCTGATCATTTGTTGGAGGCAGGTTAGGGGAGCTTAGGGGACTGCAACGAATCTTTGGCACTGTTACATCTTTGGACGAGGTCAATCGCCTCCTACTTCATGGTTGGCCAAAAGTAACCCTATTGGAGGGCCTTCTAAGCTAAAGATAGCCCCCTAGCGTGCTTTCCATAGTGGCCGGCATGTATCTCTTTCAGAATAAAATCACACTCAGGGCCATCAATGTACCAGAAAAGTGGGGTTGACAGGCCTCTTTGATAAAGCACATTATCTATGATGCAGTATCTAGCAGCCCGAAATTGTACATGGCGAGTCTCTAACTTATCCTCTGAGAGCTCGTTGTGTCGTAGGTAGTTTAGGATGGGGTTCATCCAGGAACTTGGTGCCATGAAAATTGACATTGTGGTTGCTTCTTACTTGATGCTAGGAAGCGGAAGGATTTCGACAGGTACTACACCCATAAATTTGGTATCCCTTGTGCAACGAGTCAGGCTAGAGTGTCTGCATGTGCGTTTTGAGCTCGAGGGACCTGGCTGATCTCAAATCTTTGGAACCCGCTGAGCAGTTCTTGAGCCTTTCACAGATAAACTATCATTTTCGGTCCCTTCGCTTGGTACTCCTCCTAACTATTAATACTGTAGGTAAGGAGACCCTTGAACCACATTCATGGCACATTCCTAAGATTTGCTAGAAAGACTCTACATTTGACCAGGGAGTTACTGGTCTGGAGGTCCATTTGTATGTTGAAAGCATCCAGGTGATCATAAGGATCACCTTTTCCATCATATGGTGGGATGGTCAGGATTTTGACACGCTGGGGGAGAGGTTCTATTTGTATCTCCCTGGAAAATGGAGTCCTTTTCTCGTAGTGACCCGATTGATCCTGGGCTGAAGGGCACTTCTCCAACTTTCGTACCCTCTACATTAACTCATCAATCATTTGTTCATGGGCCTCGGATCGTTGGCCCTTATTGTCGTCGCGACCCATGCTCAAATCTTTGGTACGATGCGAGCTCTCAGCTTGCTGGTTTCCCTTATCCCTGTGAGCTCATCGTCCTCCCATTCCATATTGCGAGCTAGAGGAGTGGTTTGTACTGGCTATCTAGGCTCCTTCCCCGGTTGGTCATTGCTTCTATGCTGGCATCTTTGCTTGTGGTTGCGGGGCTGCCTTTATGACGGGGGTAGCCCCGCCTTGTTCCTAGACCCTTTGGGCACACACCTGCATTAGCGCTTCGACCACGTCGGCAAGCCTCTTCACCGTACCCTCAAGTGCTTTGTGGTGTTGGCATAAAGCCTATACACCACCGTCCTCCAGGAGGATGGAGGAGGTGCTTGCCAGGACTGGGTGTTCTCCTTCGGGCATATTTCATCGATCTTCCCCCTGACCATCCGGCTGGTTATTTACGGCGCCTGAGCTCCTAGTTACTCTTCCCCTTGCCATTGTACTCGATTAACGAAGAATGTGAAAGCAGTTTGGTCCCACTGGGCATGCCAAAATGTTGAAGCTCAATTTTGGTAATTGGTCAACCAAAGGTCTTGATACCTAAACTGCAATACGATGGTGACAGAGAAGGTGAGATAATGAAAGATTCAAGGTGAAAGGAAGAGAAACCAGACAAGGTTTTTATCATGGTTCGGCCAAAGTCCAGGTGACCCCTACGTCCATGGTAGTTTTTCTTTATTTTCTTCTCTGTTTTTTACATACAAGCATTAAGCATGTGAAAAATCTTTTTGGCAGTGTCCCCCCTTTTTTCTTATAGTCTCATGTCTTCTTAGATACATGTGGGAGGGCTACAAATTATAAACCATTGATGCAAGATTATAATTACATCAATACTATTCATTAAATGCTAGACACAGAGCAATAAATGGTGGGAAAATCATTGTCAGACTTTAGGGGTTGCTGTGCAGGCTGGCAGAGTATTTTAGGCAGCGTTTGTCAGACGTTAGTCATTTCCCTCAGCACAGAGGGGAGTTCACTACTGTCGCCAATATTCGGAACCTCTAAGCTCATGCAGCTCTTCAGAGGCCTTGCTTGGACTAGGTCGTGCCCTTTCCTTCTCGGATCTCGATTCTTTGGGCTTCAGCTAGTCCTCTATCATTTAGTCCAAATAATGCCCATAACACATTAAATTTGATTTTAGAAGTTGATGCAAAAGATGATGAGAATGAAAAGTGAGAATAAAGAGAACGATGCATAATAAATTGTAAAATCTCCACATCCAATATCAAAGCTTTTGGAAATAATATCAAGGAGAGAAAACATGTAGTTGTAGAAATAATACAATCATCTTGATCCTCACACAAAGTAATATAAACTTAAAGTTTAAAAGATGATTGATTTACAAATTATAGCAAATCAATTGTTAATTATATTACTGACCTATAAAGAAAATAAATGTTATATACTAGTTAAAAATGCTCTAACCCAAATCGATGTCTTACTTGGATAATTCGTTTATTATATAAAAAATAAGTTTAGAATATGCTAGCACAATAAAACTATTGGCTCCTAAAATAAAAATACTTAAAAGAAAAAAAACAAATGAATAAAATGACATTATTAAAGAATCAAATACTCCTAAAAAGATTTGAGACATAATTAGTGACAAATTTTTGGAAGAAGTTTAGTTATCTAAAATTTGTGAAAATAAATAGATATCAATTGATTATGTTTCTAATGTGAAAGACGAAGCCAAGAGAGAAATAGTTGTCAACAACATTTTTTATACAATGTAGCACTCAATATTATAAATGATAGTGAGGATCTTGAATTCATGTTTAGAAAATAATAATATATGATTATTGGCCATAGAGAAAAGAGAAAAAATGCAATTTAGATAGAAATATAAACTTTAAATTTACTTGCAAAGTAAAGAAATACTGAGAAGGTGTTAAGCTAATGAAACATACAAAGATGTGAAGCTAATAGAATATAAATGCATAATTGTGTCAAGAAAATGAGAAAATTGAAGTTATAAATATAAAACATGATTCATAGCACAAAGTTTTTTTACAAACATTGTCATTAGCTATGAGAAATATATATTTGCATGTGGTGGATACAATTTTGCTAGCAATATATCAAAACTTGATTTATGTCTAATAGATTTAATTATATATGTAATAATCGACAATGATATTACATGAAAATCCCTGAAGGATTTAAAATTCTTGAAGCATACAATTTGAATTTTCCATAAATGTATTCAATTAAATTACAAAGATTTTTGAACATTATCAAAACTGATGAAGAGCTTCTAAAAGGTAGTTAAGTATTTGAAAAAAGTGTTTGAAATGAAAAATCTTAGAAAAATAAAAGTTTCATCTTGACTTGTAGATCAAGTATTTAAGTAATGAAATATTTGTTCATCAATCAAATTACATAAGAAGGGTCCTAAAATATTTTTACATGGATAAATCATATCCATTGAGTACCTCAATGGTTATTTGATCACTTTATGCTAATAATGATTCTTTTCAACATCCTGATAATAATGAAGAATTTCTTAATCCTGAAATACTATATCTTAGTGCAATTCACTACAACAAATCATCATTTATGCCACGAATTATATTATAAAAATTTGAAAATCATGACGATCTTATCTTTTGCCACATGAATAAAAAGATTCAAATAAATGTGCAAAAAAGATAAAATAATTATGCCATGGGATAACTTTATTTGTAGTGAAGTATCACTTGTGCCATAAAATAAGTCTACAAATAAGGTCACGACAAAATATTTCTTGTGTCAATATTTAAGCCACAAGTAAACCATACCCATCGCAAATATACATATAAAAAAAATTAAACCCCCAAATTGAATGAGTTTCTCTTGTGGCTAGTGTTGAACCAAACTAGGTAAAGAATTGAAAAGGTTAGAAGATCATAGTTCAATCAATTAAATCGGTAGTCGAATTGGATGTCATCATATATAAATAAAAAAAATTATATTTATTAAATTTAAGAATACTAAATTTAGAACATTTTCTTATCCATATTATATACATATATATATATATCAAAATAGATGATCTAATAAATTATAATATTTTTTATGTTAAGATATTGAGTTGTATTACATTATTTTTGCAAGATGTGAAGTTAAAATAAATTTTAGTATGATATTTTAATTTGTTAGTGTTGACAATGAAATTTGGTTATGCCAAATTCCAGCTAACCAAGATCAGTTCTTGAACCCTAAACTACTTTCAAGTTAAGGAAATGAGAAATGAAGAGGACGATAAGGATGGTGAAAAGGAAGAATAGCAATGGCATGCAATTTTTTTAACATGGTTTGGCTAAAACCAGTCAGTACTGGTCCCTATGTCCATGGTAGCTTTCTATTAATTTAGAGAAATTTTTACAAAGTTTCAATGTATCTGTCTCATCCTATTCAGCATGTCCTACAAGGATCCTCCTCCTTTTATTTATAGAAGGTGGAAGGTTATAATTATAATTTTACATGCTGTAAATAAGTTACATCAAATATTAAATGTATAAAATAATTTAATCTCTTGCAGGTGGCTTTCTGCGGGTGGGCCCCTTTTGTCTGCTATGACTAAGAGTTGACGTAAGCTTGTCTGGTGCCCTATCTCACTGAGTCTTTGACTTGGCAATGTGCTTGTCCTCGCGAGCTGAGATGTTTGGCTTAGGGTCACTACTAGCCTTCATTCAACGAGATCAACCTTGCTCTTGGCAAGTTGAGCTCTAGCGGGGCAATTCATTTCTTAACGAGTTGTTTCTCTAATTTTTGGCTTCGTTTGCCTCCCAACCTCGCGATTAGCGAGGTGGTGCAATATTTGCGAGTTGAACTTCTTTCACTAGTTCTTAACTTCTACCGAGCTTTTGCCTATCTGCTTTACGAGACTAGATTCCACCCATAACAGTTAGTTAAAGAAAGATACATGAATATATATATATATAAATATAAAAGGCAAATTTAGCAATTTTGTCCCTAAAATTGTAAGGCGCTGGCAAAATGATTTCTAAATTATAAAAATAATCATAATAATCCTTGAATAATATTCCATCTATACAATTTCGTTCCTCCATATATATAATTTCATCCCTGACAATACGACATAGGGATGAAATTGTATGGATGAATTATTATTCAAGGATTAATACAATTATTATTATACTTTAAGGACTATTTTGTCAACTTCTTATAATTTTAGGGACAAAATTATTAATTTTGTATATATAAAATGTTACTTTTATAAACTTGAAATGCATGATAGTCTAATGGTTGCTAGAGTGGTTCATCCTGTAAGGTAGGAGTTTAAACACTCATTTATGCATCTTGGAGAATTTTATGTTGTTGTCAATTACTTGAAACTAGAACTAGTTCAATGGTTCACACCGGTTTGCTCCAATTTAGGTGATCTAGAGTATTTTGATCTAGGTTCATAGGTAAAGTGGTTCTAAGGCATGAATTGGACTAGAATTTGGAATAGTTCACGGTTAAACCTGTAATACCCTGAATTTTTTAAAATTAATTTTAATAATAAAATTATTTTTCAAAAAAATCCAAAAAGGTGAATTTAAAATTTTCAAGAATTTTGAAACTATAAATTTTGGATTATGAGGGGTCCAAATATAGTAAAAATAGTTTATATGAATTTTAGGAATCCTCAAGCTATCAAAATTTCCATTTTGGATATTCAGAAAATAAAATTTATGTTTTCAGGATTTAATTTCTACAAAACTTTGGAAAGATAAAAACTAGGGCTATAGATGCCTAACAAGTATAAGATTATAAATGTTACAAAGATAATTAATCTAACTAATTTGTCTTAAAATTTCATGGCCACTAGCGATTAGTTAGTGTGTTAATTTTAGACTCAAAATTGAGAAAATAGGAAAAAGTTACTAAGTCAAAGATGAGTCAAAGGGGAGTTGACTATTATTTTTCCCATTTTACCCCTCTCACGTTCGTTCCTTTTTCTTTTTCTTTAGCCTTTCCTCGATTACCTTCATGCAAAACACGTTTCAATAGCTACACTTTCTCTTTCTATACCATTCTCTCTCTTCAAGTAAGTTTCTTATCTTTTCATGTTAATTTATTATATTTTTACTACTAATTCTCCTCTTCTTACTCTTCAATTTGGTATCAAAATCATATTAATTCACTAAATATAATTTTAAGTTATGAATTTTTTAATCCAATAGTTACTATTTACGATATTGTTTAACTCATAAATCCACGTGATTTTCTTATGTTTTTTAGAGTTTGAATCTATTATTTCTAACTTGATTCTTTATAATGAAACCATAATCTAATAGTTGTTAGTTGTTTGATAAAAGAAAAACCTTGAAAATCTAAGAAACTAATATGCTCTTCTTTCTTGTTCTTGAAAAGTATTGAGGACCATTGTGGAATTTGATTTAATTTCTTGTTTCATGTTGCTAAAGTGAGTGATTTTTACCTTTCTTGTAAATTATAGGGTGTTTATTGATTGTGATCTTCTAATTGTAGGTATAAGTTGAAGAAAATGGGTATTTGTGATTGTATGATAAAGTTGAGCTTGAATGGCCTTGTTAATATAATGTTTGGTTTTCTTTTGAAAAAGTTAGGTTTTATGCTTGTTTAAGTCATCAACATATGTTGTGTTAAACTCCTATAATTTGGTGTAAGATGAGAAGTTGTTTCCTCTATTTTTCTACTGTTCTTCTACATTTTTAGAATTCACGAGTCAAATCGCCACTTTTACACTATCTCCACAATCATGCTCGTAGAAATCGAGTTGCACTGTGTCCTGTGATTTGAATAAAAAATTTAACTAGTTTCTTGCAAGTCAAATCAAACTTTCCTACCAGGTTTTTCAATTCCAATCGTAATTTTAATCGTGTGTATAACTTGGATTTCTTGAAAATTTTCAATTTTTGGCTAGCATACTTGCATTTTGAACTGGATTTCCTCGAGTTAGATCCTTCTTATTTGATTCCTGTAAGTCTCCTCAAATTTCATCCTTAATCATGCTCACGAGTCTGGTCACACCTCTAGAATTTTACACTCATTTAGCTTAAACATCCCTCTTTCTAAGACATCTTTTATTTCCCTTAGTCTAATCTCCCATGAATTCTAGCTAATTCGAATATAATACTTAAGAAATCATAATTGAACAACTCGTAAGCCAATATCGATAAATATAATAATTGCTTATGCATTGATACTATGATAATAATCCTTATGGTTGTTATAATGATGTGATAAAGAATGCATGGTTGTGATAATGAAAGAATACGACTCTTGTGATTAAGATTATGATTGAATGTGAATGTTGAGATACAGCTATTATAAGTATTGATATTGTTTAAAATTTGAAAATTCCCTTTGAGACATGGGATGGCATATGAAATATGATGATGATGAAATGTGAATGATGTGATGAGATGGGGTGTTTTGATATGGCGTGAGGGATAAGGTAGAATTTGGAGGGATAAGGTTAGGTTTGTGCGAGATATTGCTATATTTATGGTTCTTAGTATGACAATGATCATTTGGTATGATACTAATCAGAGGTTAGTATTTGAGATTTCATGACTGATTATTAAGCTTGGTACAAATGATTATATTACTATAACGTGTATATATATTGCTAACTATTAAGAAATTCATAAGTTAGGTATGAATTTATCTTACTAAACTCTAAACTCACTCTTTTGTGAATTGTTTTTTAGATCTTAAGATATTTCCACAAATCTTCACACTAATAAATAAGCATGAATAATGATCCCATGGAGATTGTGGTTGATGTCTACACAACCACTGTAGAAAGCCCTCTAAGGGTATATCAAATTAAGTTTCATTATATTGTTATACTTAATCTAGCTGATTGTGAGGTGCTGTATGAGGTAGAGATTGTACCCCTAGAACCCCTAAATGTCCTCCTTATGATGGCCATAGGATGGTTTGATCCATAGTGATTCAACCATTTTCCTTTACATTTTGCAAACTTTTTGAAAACTTGTATATAGAATGGCCATACTGTACTTAAGGGTTTAGTTAGTTTAACCTATACTTAGTATCATGAAAGTTATAGGTTAATCTAATTTTTTGATTACCTTTGCCCTTGTTAGGGCATGAGGTGGTCAAAGGAATGATTCCTAAAGCTAGTGGGTTATTGTTGTGAAGGTTCTTTTGAAAAACAAAAATGAAAATTTGTTGAACAAATGTTTAAAGGGTATGTGCCTATTGGGCAATACCTTTGTATAGTATAAAATGTGTATATTTTCCTAATGTGTTTTTCTTTCTTTCTACAAGCTTATAATTTCTCAATCAGCCAATTGAATTCAAGCAAATGTGCTTAAAAATGTTAAAATATGTATAAGTAGAAATAGATAATGGAAATGAGATAAAGGTTGTTGATTATCAATATGAAATTAATATTCACATCGATCATGATTAGGAAATTAAGCCATAACAAAACCAATCAAACCATCTGGCACCTTTTTTTTTTTTTGGCCACGATTTTAATCATGGCTGAATAAGTTACTAACTATAGGTATAGCTTTCTTATCACAGTTGCACTCATCACTAAAGGAATCTATTAACCGTGGGTAAACTTGTGGGACCTTTTTTCTATGGGTAATTTCCTTTCCATGTTCTCTTGTGTCACAGGTTCACTTGACTAGTATTCTTGTGGCTAAACAGCACATCCATGAAAATTTTGATTTTATGCCACGACTTCAACCATGGCACAAGTGATGATTTATTGTAGTAATTAATGCACTAATGTATCTTGATAATAATACATGTTTGGATTTAGTTTTCTTGATAAATCTATTAGCATGACATAGTTCTTCTCCAATTAGAGGGCATTGGAATTAAATTAAATATATATTTTGTTATTTTCAAGGGGTAAGTGATATGAGATTATTTTATTTATATGAGTTTATATTATAATTAATCGATTATGCAGATGCAGGATTTTTATCTGATCTATACAAAGTTCAATTTCAAATTAGCTATTTATTTACATATGGTAGTACATCTATATCTTGGCATTCAACAAAACAAACTATAGTTGCTACTTTTTTAAGTCATACAAGAATAATAGCAATTCATGATGCAAGTCCAGAATGTATTTGGCTAAGATTGATGACTCAACATATTCGATGGAAATGTATTGTAGATAGTATATTCATCTAAAAATTCATGAATTGCTTTGATTTATCTATAGTAATTGAGTTTATTTTTAATTCTCTCATGGGGCTTAGACCTCTATATATAGATTATTGTAATTAGGATTCTATACAATTGTGAATAAGAAAAAACTCCACTTATATTATTCTAATTCTTTTCATTTATCTTTCTCATATTCTTGTATTACTTTTTCAACAATATTTAGTTTATTTAAATTTATATATTAATCTTACCTCTTAAAATTTCTGGATTAGATATGCCCAAAGAAAACTCCTCAAGTGGATTAGTAATACTTCTTCTATTACATATTAGAAGATAATAGAAGAAAAGATTCCTTGAAAGGACAATAATTCTTCCATGAATGTATTAGAGGGTTTTTTTGCATGATACACTCTCAAAATGAAAATGCATCAAACATATTCCTTTGGTGGCAGACTTTTCTATAATTTGAGAATTGATCAGTCACTCAATTATATTTTTAACAGATTAATTCTAAATTTAAAGACAAACCAAAAAATGTATTCTTAGTATGATTGCTATTTGTTTTAAAATTTATATAAAATGGAATCTATGTGTTGGTTAATTTATAATTTTTACTATTTTCATCTGCCTGTATCTCATATCCAAATTATATTAAAAAGGATCTTAAGAAATTAACTTATATGTAAGAATCACAATAAGTATTCAAAAAAGTTAGTATCATCACCTAGTTTTGATGGAATATCTTATCTTACTTCTAAACTTTTTTTTTTTACAAATTAATTATATTTTTGACAGATTAAATATCCTAAATTTAAAGACAAATCCAATAATGTATTCTTTATTATATGTTCAAACTTTCCATTCAATGGATTTAATTCTAACAAATGCTTCCGCCGTAAAAAATGATGATAAAACTATCTAGTGATTTGAACCAACATATGTTGATTCATTGGCTGATTGCCTGTTTGTTTTAAATTTTATATAAAATGGATTTTAAATTTGACTTTGTTGATAATATTTATTATTTTCATCATTTATGTCTTATATTTAGATTATATTGACCATGTTTAATAATCAATTGATTATATTAATTATTAGCTAATTACATTATCAGTTAACTAATAATTGATTATATTAGTGAATTTGATCAATTTATAACATTACTCATTTATATAAAGATATTTAGTAAAATTAGTTATTTACTATTAATTATTTATAAGTAAAATAATATATAAGAATATAGTTTTATTTTATAATTTATTTGAATATTTTTTTATTTTAATAATATTTTAGATTTTAAAATATTATTTATCAAAAAAAATTTCTAAAATAAGATCATGGTAATTTATTATTTATTATATTTTTTAAAAATAAAAACTTATAATTTATTATATTTATTAATTTAATAATTATAACTTATCATATATTAGATTTTGTTTTAAGAAATAAATAATTATAGTATATTATTTATTAGATTTTCTTTTAAGAGACAAATAGTTATAATTTATTATAAATTTTTATTAAAAATAGATAATTTTAGATAAAAATAAACTTATTATTATTACTAATTATTATTATTATTATTGTCGTTATTTATATTTTTATTTTTTATAAGTTGATGAGTAGAGAAAAGAGAGAAATGATTAAATAATATATTAACATATGAATCAATTAGGAAATAGTTTATCATAAAATATGTTTAATGCATATTTCTTTTAAGGGTTTTTTTGTGTATAAAAGATAGAGGTATCAAAGATTGAATTGATCACAGATAATAATGTATTTTTATATCCTAAATGTCAATTAGCTAATTGAAAAAATTGAGTTCTTAACATTTTGAAATTAACTTTTTGAGTATAAAAAAATTGATGCAAACAATTATTTATCAAAAATTTAAATTAACTGATTGACTTAGTCACTCTCAATACCAAATACCCTCATTATTTTAAGAGATTAGTTAATCTATAAAGACTCAAGTAAGTACTCAAAGAAATTAATGAAATCACACAATTTTGATAAAGAAACCTATTTTACTCTATTTTTTTTTTAAAATTTTGTAATAAATTTCAAGATAAATAAATGATCATACGCCAAAATAAGACATCTTAAGAAGGAGAAACACTTATATACTTAAATCATGTTTTGTATGATCAAATTATAATACGTGTTCATACGCATTTAATATAAAGAAGTTCATTACAATTTATAATGATTTGAAAGTTGAAAAATATAATTTCAAATATATATAAATCCTACAAGATTAACATATAAACAATAAAACTAATAATTTGATTCTTTCCTCAGAATGAAAGTAGAGATAGTATCACGTGTAAAGTTGAAATTTTTATTTGAGAAGATAAAACTTTCAAAGAATTACCCTTTCCTTAAAATGACAATTCCTTCTGGAGTAACAATATAGAGAGAAGGGCAGCATTAAATCAGTTTTGGCTGTCCTCTGCTTCCCATTTTCCCATTACAAGCTAGACAGTTAGCACTTTGTCTCATCTTTTCTTTTCAGCGGCAGCTGTTGTGGCTAACCAATCTTGATGGCTTCGCATTAACCTCAAAGCCTCTTTAAGCAGATCATTCAACCAATACCGAAATTGGGCCAAACCTACCAATTGTGGACTTATGTGGCTTAACATAAATGAAGTCTGCAATCCATTAATTCACTCGTTTTGGTGAAAGCCAGTGATGGCAGCCCGCCAGATAGCGCATGATTCGTCATCTTTATGATACAAAGTTACTTTGATTAAATAGGGGCTAATACCAATCAGGACTATTTAATTTTATCCTCGAAATTACCTTAAAAAATAACCTAGTTTTATTTAGGTTAAATACCCCATACTTTCATTCTTTTTGTTTGGATGGCTATTTATAATTTAAAATTTTGAAATTAATACTTATAACTATTTTAAATTTCTAATTAGATATTCTTTATCAAATTTTATCTAATTATCGTTTAATTTACATATGTGACATTCAATTTTATTTATTGGTATTTCATATCATTATTCACTGTTTCCGCATATTTCAGAGTCCACATTTTTTAAATGAAAATTGGTTTTTTTTTTTTTTTTTTGCAGAGATGTGTGTTTAGGTGTTGAAAGAATGAAGAGGAGAGAGAAATGGTTGAACTCTCAATCTCACACAGCAATTCTACCAAGGAAATGGGAAACTTCAAACATTGCGAAAACTATTCGGAGGGAAAAGGGGGAAAAGTTTAAGTTTTGAAACTATTTTCTCTAACTTGCTGACTCTCACATGTGCCTCACCATTTTACAGTACAATTTAAAAAAATTAGTCACATAAGTTCTATATGTTACATTAGTAAAAACTATATAAAATGGATAAAAAGTTGATAAGTATCTAATTAGAAACTTAAAAAACTTATAAGTACTCAATTCTAAAATTTTAAAGTATAGATAATAGCAACTTTGAAAAAGAGTAAAAGTATAGAGAGTTGGAGGTTAATTTCACCTTTTTATTTAAGCTTTGGAAGTTTAATAGCTAATGGTTATATAAGGTTAACTTATTTTGTTAGTTTCATTCAATTTTAATTAGGTTGTTATGATTTAAAAGTTTAGAATTCTATCGTTATATTTATTATTAACTTATAATTAGACTTTTTTGTCATTTTTCAATTAAATTTAGTTAATAGTTGACACATGTACACTCAACTTATCAATTATTGATGAAAAGGTTACATATTATTTATATTTATATTTTAAATAACAAATATTATAAAAAATTATAATATCTTATGAATTATTTTATATTTAATAAGAAATTTCAAATCATATGCCTCTCAATCTCCTTTCATAAATTATTAACAGCTTAGGTATAGTAATTTATACCTACAAAATTTAACAAAAAAAAAATAAAATAACAACAACAGTTATCTAAGTGGTAGTTTCAAACTTTTAATGATCTGTTTTGCCAACTTGTGGCTGCTCTCTCATCCTCGAGTCTATCCTTTGGTTTCACATCAGTACTTATCCTGAAAATGAACCCTAATAATGAAGTGCCCACGCTTATTTGGATCCAAAGCCAATGGATATATTACGTGATTGAGATGATTTTGAACCCTGAATTAATGCATAATATATGAATAAACCATATATTTGGGCTGCAATAACTTATATATAACCAAATTATGCTTAAATTCTGGAGTAGAATGAGAACATGAAGATCATGAATATTAAGATGTACACGTTTGTATTGCTACCAAACAGATTTCACAAAGTGACAACTTTGATATATATCGAAAAGAGATAGAGAGAATATATGACAAATGAATATCTATATATTGAAAAGTTTGAGATACCTAAAAGTTTGTTTATAGCATCATTAGCTCACGTTATCTCAGCATCCATTCCATGTATAAATATAAATAAAAGATAAGCAGTTTAGTAGCTGTAGAAGCAACGTCTAAGTATGTAAACGGAAATCATTATCACAATTTACATTTTAAGTTTTAAACACAAACTTCTTTTGGGGAAAAGGGAAGGTGAGAAATAAAAGTAAAGAAGCCTTAATTTTGAAAAATCTGTGATCATGATTTAATTAAGAAATTCCACCCTATCAATTTGGTGTATAAAAATTGTATACACTCAACCAATTATTTCATTGTCATCGATAAAAGATAAGTAAGTCTAACATCATCGGTTGACTCAAGTAATTGTAAGAATTCAGATAAGGTATTATGACTCTTTTTGATTATGGGTTCAAATTAAACTAATCTAAACTAGTTGTTCTGTTTGCGAACAACCTAAATCAGTCATCTACAATTCCAATATGTCATTAATGTCTTATCCAATATGATTGAAGAGCCTCTCCTTCTAATCAATTTGATTAGCAAAATAAAAAATAAATAAGAAAATTTTTAATGATTTTTTATCAATAATATTAGAATAAAATCCTGTATAGAAATTGCGTATGCTCAGTTAGTCACTTCATTATTATCAATAAAAAAGTAAAAAAGAACTTTAGCCACTTTTTTTTTAATCAATTATTACAGAGTAATTGGTTGAATCTTTACAACTTTCATATACCAAATCTATATTAGAAATTTCTAGTTCTAAACCCCTACCTCAAGAAACCTACACGATAGAGTTGCTGCATCTTAACTGTAAAAATTGACTACACTGCCATCCAAAGTGATATTTCCAAGACACTAACAAAAAAGGGTTCGCACATCCCTTTCCTTTTTGGCCTTGAAAAACAATTGCTTGAAGGCTTCTCGCTCAACTATGAACTTAACTATGGCCTTAAAGAATGGAGCTACGATACAATACAAGCTGTAGCTGCATGCAACCTGTTTGACGTGGAACACAAATTGGTAAGTGGGCCCCACTATTGTTTTCTTGCTGACATGGATACAAAAGCTTGGTTGCTTGAAGAATGTGAATGAAGTAAAAGCTAGCAATTATGGCCTGAGACAATTGCAAAGCACACATTGAAGAAGCCCAGGCATTGCAAGTAATCAGCCGTTTAACGGTTGCTTCTCTCTTATTAATAATTCTTTCACGAATTTTCTTTCACTTTCTGTTTCTGCTTTTATTTTTATTTTCTCATAAAGTTTTTATTTGCATTTCTTCTCATTTTATCTCACATTTTTCTCCATCCGGTTGTCCATTTCCCATTTCTATATATAAAAACACACTATATCGTTATCATCATCATCAACCTGATCTCTCTTGCAGGAAGAAGGGTTCTGTTCAAAACTCCAGTTATAAGCTCTAGAGATCATCATCTCATCTAAGTGTTCTCTGCGATAATGGCAGATGCTGGTGGTGGAAGTATGATTCCATTGTTGGCAATGATCATTGTGCAGCTGGGATACGCAGGGATGAATATTATATCAAAGCTTGCAATGCAGTCTGGGATGAACCCTCTTGTTCTTGTTGCTTATAGGCAAATCTTTGCCACTGCTGCCATTGCTCCTGTTGCTTATTGGTTTGAACGGTAAAATATATTTATTGGTTTACATCTGTCAATATATATATATATATATATATATGTGTGTGTGTGTGTGTGTGTGTGTGTGTGTATGTATATAATGCATTTTTCGTGCACGAACATGAAGCTGCACTGTACTTCTGTATATAATTTGGTGGGTGCTTTTTCATCGATTATTTGCTGTTCTGCATGTTTAAGTTGCTTTGGATTTGAAAGGGTTTGATCCATTACTCAAGTAACATTTCTGAACTTGGTCAGTTGGATTTCTCATTTATAACATGAAAAATCTTAGATATTCCACATGATTAGTGTTAAAACTCTAAAAGCTTTAAATTGGTCAGTGAACTTTCTTGGTTATTTTCAAATTTACAAAAGAAGGTGATTATTTAAAATGGCAATAAGACTTTTTCATCCTCTGTACTGTTTGGTTGCAGAGAATCCGTAGGAAAAGAACAAGATAACTGATAAGTGATATAACATATAGCATATGATCAGGATGGAGAAGACAAAATAGAATAAAGTCGTCTAACCCCACAATTCTTTAAGGAAAAATAAGCCACAGCCTTCACAAAGTAATATAATTCCAATAGAATGAAATCTATTGATTCGTTCCCTTGCTCTGCATATTTTGAGTTGACATTAAGAACAATGAGCTCATGCATGTTTGACAAGTCAAGAGTTTCTCAATGCTTTGGCATCATAGCTACGTGCCACACGTTTCGTAGTTTCTGAAAAATGGAAACAGTGACAGATGTGAGATAATACGATCTTTCTCTCGAAATCAGAAAGAAGTCCTCACATCGAAAGAGAGAGAGAAGAGAATAGAGTCAGTAAACCATTTTTTCTCGTGCTTCTTTCTCTTTCCTTCGGGGAAAAATAGTTTTTCTGGGATTCAGCAGTAATGCATTGTTAGGCTTGGCATTGTTATTAATTTATTTTTGTCTTAATGCTTAGCTTGGTGGAAAACGGAAATGCTGTATTTTTTTCTTCAATCTTTCTTGAAAATGAAAAGGGAAGCATCACTCAAAAGTTTAGATTAATTTTCCATAAAAATATGAATTCTATCTTTTTATCGTTATTTAGGAAAACAGTTCCCAGGATGACGAAGCCAATTATGATCCAGATATTGCTATCTTCCATAACTGGGTAAGCTTCTAGTTTTCTTCCATTTTTAGTGCTAATTTCTGCCTAATTTTGTAATCATGCTAGGATTTCTGTCTTTTATAATCTTTGATCTGTCGAATATACCATTAGTTTTATTGTCATTATTGCCAAATAAGTTATTATTATTATTATTATTATTATTATTATTATTATTATTATTATTATTATTATTATTATAGATACTTGGTAGTTTTGTAGTAGGTCAAACTTGATTGGTTTGACTCAACAAATTTTGTAAATATAATTCAATATGCATATTAATCAGTATTTAGCCCTTGAAACTTATTTATTTATTCATTTTTGCATGCTTAGAACTTCTAATTTAATAGCGTAACGTTAAGCTTCACTGCAGGATTACAGGAAACCAGGTTTTTTACTTCGTGGGGTTAAAATATTCAACAGCTACAATTGCATGTGCATTGACCAATTTACTACCAGCTTTCACTTTTTTCCTTGCAGTGCTCTTCAGGTAGCGTTTCCTTTTCAACGAGGTTCCGATCTGCAATGGTAAAATTGCGTGCAATATTGCAGTTGTTGATTGTTTCACGATCATAATTTTTCACAATTCTTTTTAATAATTAATTTCTTTTTATATTTGTATGTAATTTTGTTAATTACACTGAGACTACAACCACGATTTGAAACTAAGATTTCTACCTATACATTCATTTTGCATCTATATTATTATTATTATTATTATTATTTGGTATTTCTTTGACTTCTACTTAGCATTCTTCGTAAATGTTTTGGCAGGCAAGAGATTGTGAGGTTTAAGGCAAGGACTTCACAAGCCAAGGTATTTGGGACTGTTCTTAGTGTAGGTGGAGCACTTCTATTATCATTTTACCATGGAAAAACGGTTGGTTTAGGCCAATCAGGCATTCACTGGAGTTATGCAGAGAGAATGGGAGAAACAGACTCTTCCACCAAACCAAACTTGATTTTAGGTCCTTTCATGATAATTCTTAGTGCTGTTGTTTGGGCAGTATGGTTCGTAGTTCAAGTAAGTATATATATATATTCACATTGAATTAGAAATTGTATATACAAGAATAGGACAATCTTTCGGCATGTATCAAAAAATTTTGGGACCCCATCAAATTTTAAATTAAAAATCATAGAATTATAATTTTTTATATGAAATCTTGTAATTTTTTATAAAATATTATAAGTGTATATAAATTTTGCATGTGGTAAGTAAATAATAAATTACGATTCTATTATTCAAAGTTATATAAAAGTTTTTAAATTTTTTTATTTTTATATAAAGATTTTTCACGAAACTTACAAAAACACGAGTTGAATTCACAAGAATATTGGTTATATTGTATATATGTTTCAATGTTTAAAGAGTTTATTGATTGTGAAATTCCAGGCAGATATGAGCAAGAAGTTTCCGGCTCCTTATACGAGCAGCACTTACATGTGCTTGTTGGGAAGCATCCAATGTGTGGTTCTTGCCTTGTGTTTTGAACATACAGCCTCGGCTTGGTCACTCAGGAATAGCATGAGACTAGTTTCTGCACTCTATGCTGTATGTTTCACAGCCATAACTTACTTCAAATCAACTTTTAATCCCCAATTTATTTAAAATTAGATTTGTATAAAAAGCTATTCATAAATCAAATTTTAAATAAATTGAATTTTATTCTTTTATAATTGTAAATAAGGGATTATATGAATATACATATATGTATTATCTACAAAAATAGAAGCATCAACAGTTATATAATAATATACCTATATCATATTTGATATTTATTTAAATGTAATTAAAAAAAGGTCATAAATCAAATTGTACAAAGAGTTTATTTTTTATTGTTGTATTAGTTTTAGTGGCATATTCATTTTATGATGTGTGCTTTCTAACAAGATCCATTTCATGTTTGATTTAAATAAGTAATTATATTGGTAATCTGATAAATGATGTAATTTCAGGGAGTAATATGCACAGGATTAGCATATTGCTTGATGGCTTGGACGATTCAGAGAAAGGGTCCTCTTTATGTGTCTGTGTTCAGCCCTTTGCAGCTTGTCCTTGTGGCCATTCTCAGCTGGGCTCTCATCCAGGAGAAACTATATGTTGGAATGTAAGAAATGCATTTACCTTAATTAATTCATAGAATTATGCTTTAATATGTATTCAAAAATTTTATAAATTTTTATAAGAATTTAATGTGAAAATAAAAAACAATGACAAGTTTTTATATAAAGTTTTACAGCTTTTTATAAGTGTATATGAATTTTATACGTAACAAGTACATTAAAAATTATAACTTTATTGTTTGAAGTTGAATTTTTTTTTTATTTATATGTAAAAGTTACATTTAATAAAGAAATTACGATTTTCTTTTATAAAAATTGTAAAAATATATATCAATTCAAAATTTCTCAATTATGTAACAAAGGATGATTTTAAATGACATATATCTATTATTTTCATATTTGATTATATTATATGATTTGATTTTAATCTTAGAATATATATTAGTGTTGTAGGGTCTGTCCTGATTGTGATTGGATTATATGCGGTTCTGTGGGGAAAGAAAGAAGAGGATGAAGTGAATGAGGTTATTCTAGAAGCAAAAGCAGTGAAGGAGAGCCAGGAGAACGTGAAGAACGACGTGGTTGACCTGGAATTGCAGCCTAATAAGCCTTCAAATGGCAAGCATCATGTTGAGGCTTAGACAGATAAAAGAAGTAAGAGGCAGATTGTCATATTCAGATGAGATGCAGGAGTTTTATTTACATGGCACAAGATCTTTCTGTTGTTTCTTCCAATAATATACAACCTGAACCATATATCTGATGGCAAGATCTGCATTTTGTGTATTCAGGAGAGTGAGACTTCAAATTCTAACGTTAAGTTTAAGGTAATTTTGCCCTTGGTTCGTAAATTTAAGGAATATATTTCTAATTCTACCTAATCTATTATTGTCTGTATTTTGTTCCGTAAATTACTGAATTAATTATCTCATAATAACATTTACTTAACCATTATATTGGAATATCCTACTTGTGAAAAGATAATAAATAATAATATTTATATTCCTGTGAAATTTATTTACTTGATTATTAATGTAAAAAATTAAATATTTATTATTTTGTACAACCTCTCTTATATGATATAAATTGAATTAAATTAATTTTGCATGTTTTAAAATAATAACAGCAATTTAACTTAAAGTTTGATATTTGTCTTATATAAAAAAATTTTAAATATCAATAATGCAAGTAACACTGCTAAATAATCAAATTTCTAATATAAGTGAGGATAATTCTCCGGGTATAACTCTGTTTATATATATATATATATATATATATGTTTTTATAGAAAGTTAAAATTTTTTGTTTTACAATCTATCTATATTCTATTTAAAAGAGTGTCTCTTTCTTACATACGTGTTACTCTTTCGTTTCTTCGTTTCTCACCAAAATTATCTCACTTTCTTATTTAATTATTAACTATCTATATTTATTAATATTCAATTATAGGTAAATTTTTGTTTCCCTTGAATCTTTATATTAGTTAACTGATTGTATATTTTGATGCATGATATTTTTAAATTAGATTTTTTTTATGTAGCTTATGTAACTATTATTGAAAGGATATAGTAATTTTCAAGTAGTCCCAAATCACTTTATACATGCAAAATATTAGTATGTTTATATATTCCTAATTTTCTTTGCTAGCACTTTTATGAGAATTTCATGTAATCTTATATTTCTATGACTTTTAATAAGAATTATTCTGTTTAGTTACTTAAAAAAAAAGCCACCTTTTGGTTAGTTTTATTATACGTAATACGCTTCAAACAATTCCAGATTTTATTTAATATACTATTTTTCTTAAATATTATTTTGTAATTTTTATCGTAAAAAACATCAAAACTATTAATACTTAAAAACGTATTTGTTACACAAGTGTCGTCAATATAAAAATTTGACATTATAAGGATTCTCAAATCAAAGTGCAGCAAGTTGGTTGATATAACTTTCAGGAATATGAATTGAATCAAGAGATGGAGAAAGACTTTATAGAAATAATTTTTTGTGGGAGAGAGAGTATTGTTTTCAGAGAGAGATATATTTTTCAGAAAGAGAAACAAATTTTGCAGAAAGAGAGATTTTTCTAGAGAGAAAAAATTTTAGACAGAGAAAAAAATTTTGGAGAGAGAATTTTTGGAGAGAAAAAAAAAACTTTTGGACAATAATTTTCTAGAAAGTTTTTTTAAATTGTGAAAAATTCATTAATAAATTAATTTATTAAGAAAGGGTACAATTATTAAAAAGCATATAATTAATTATATATTTTATTTTTTTATAATAGGATTGACAAATCACTTAATACAAATGGTAGATACTAAAACAACAAAAAATTCAAGATAATATCACACAACTACGGAAGTCGGCAATTATAGATTTTGGCTTAATCCTTCACTGTCCTTCGATTGTAAGCATTCAAACAAGAATACTGTGTTTCTAACAAGACTTTTTAATATACATACATATATATATATATATATATATATCTATCTATCTGTGTGTGTAATGCTTGCATAACAAAAAATATTTATTCAATAACATCCACTATCCTCCCTTCGCTTTTGTCTTACATTCTCCCTTCTGTATGGTATGTTTCAATTACCAAATATGGTCAGTCAATTTGTCTAACACCATTTCATTATATATTTGATTATATAAACATATTCTTTAAAAATTTAAAGATCAATTTACAATATGCATTTGTAGATAATAACCAATCACAAATAACAATTGATTTTAATAAGTCTTACTAAAATAAATTAAAGTATCTCTAATATTATAATTAATTAATACACAATTAAATTTAAAATAAAAAAGGTCTAAGCAAACGTTAGTTTTTTTTTTTAATGGAATTGTAAAGTTATAATCTTAAAAACAATATTTTCTACAAAAACAATATAAAAGTTAATAAATTTTTTCATAGAGTTATGATATTTGACTGTAATGAATTAATGATTGCCCTGTGAGCGGATTCGAATCAAGGTCTCACTTGTTGCAAGAGAGAAAAATCATTGAATGATGGAATAGTGGCAGTCCCACATCGACCAATGAGACTCAAAATTCGAGCACTATTGTAATGTGAAAGGACGTGGGTGGGACAAAAGATAGTGGGATGCCGAGAATCAAAGTTAATGGGCACTGGTTTGGCACCACGTGTCGGGTCCAATTGCAATCTCTCTCTGCGTTGAAATTATTCCAAGTATCCAAGCAAAACTCTATTGGCAATTTTTTTTTTCTTTTGAGCTTCATCTTTAGGCAAATGGCAATGCGGCCAATTTTTTTAACCAATGTACTGTAACAATTTAAATAATTGGATTATCGAAACGTAATACATGCGCACACACATATTTGATATAATTTTTTTTAATGCATGACAAAATTGGAACAAGTTGATTAATGAATAAAACAAGTCGGTTTTAATCAAATTTCACTATGTATAAATAAGTAAAATATTGGAACAAGTTGGTTAATAAACGAGTGAGGCAGGTTTCAATCAAATTTCACTATAATATAAATAAGTGAGATTGAATAAATCAAAATAAGTAAATATAATTTCTATATTTTATTCTTTTAAATAATTTGATTATATTGATATATGTATATTTTTTTTAATGACATTAATAATTATTGATTATTCAACAATTGCAACATAAAATTTTTTGTCAAGAATGATTATAACGTTTAATTTTTTTATTTTATATTATTATTGTTTAATCAAATATTAATATATTGATATTATTTTGATAAATTAGTGCGTAATAGGATATTTTGCAAGTTTTTCTAAAAACTTGATATAAAATTTGTAACTATGTATACGAAACTTTGCAATTTTTCTTAAAAAATTGCATTTTCATACTGATTTTGAATATAACAAATATATCAAAAGTTGTGATTTCAACTACCAAAATTGGATATTTTTTTTAAATTACTATTATATAAAAATTATAAATTTTAATAAAAATTATGAAAAATATTAAACTCTTTTGCAAAAGTTTCAAGAGTAAGTAGTATTGGCATGATTTTTTTATTTTTAAATATCAAAACATAATCCTAAGTATAAAAATTAAATATGTAAAACACTACAAAAAAAAAAAAAGGAATTTAGTGATCGAAAATAGCGATCAAAATTTTTTGATCGCTAATTGTGACCGAATTGCGACTACTTTACAACTGAATGACTAAGAAAAAAAATTTGAAAATATTTTGTGACTTAGCAACCGAATTAGCGATCGAATATTTCAGTGGCAAAAGTTTTGGTCGCTATTCGGTCACTGTGTAGTAGCAAACAGTGAAAATTTTAAATTTTTTAGGAAAAACGTTTGCGATCGAATATTTCGGTGACCATATTAGGTCTTGAACCTTTAACGATCGAATTTTTCGTTAGCAATTTGCAATACGAAATGGAGGACTAAAATGAAAAACTTTTTCAGGGACTAAATTGAAAGGTTATTGGTTTTGATGGGTGGGTTTTGAATTAATATAAAGTTGTTAGTCATATGTAGGTGCCCTAAAGTCAATTTGATTTGAGCTCTATTACATCTATGACTAAGCGATCTATGGATTTGGATAATAAAGGTTGAATATTCATCTTAGATTGCATATTGTGATCATGTTGATGATTTATGCATAAATAAGA
>JANHAO010003112.1:0-26860 GCA_026873985.1 Saraca asoca | reverse complement strand
CATCTAAGTCTATTGCTAACTTTTTGTTCACCTTATGGGAGGAGCACCTGAAAATGGATTTTTCTTTTTTTGATGGGAATGTTTATGAGTTCATCAAGGGTTTCAAGGAGGATGTGAGAGCAACTTCTTCTAATGGGGGTTCGCAGCTGGCAGGTAGAGCTTCTCTAGCTCAAAACTTGATAGAGAGCAGTTCACAGGCTATGGAGACTGCTAATATCAAATTGCTAATGGTCAGCTTGCTTCACATGGGGACCCTCTTACCCAAGGCATGATTTCGGGGGTCGATAGTAGTTGTAGTTTTATGTGTTTCAAACCTTTATATGGATATTCTCCTCACTAAGGACTTTAATAAATTTTGTTATTATTATGATGATATCATGAATAGACCCCTACAAATCTTAGTTCAACAAATATTAATCAGGTTGCATGACCAATTACTTACACTGGTGTTTTTTAGCTTCCAACAATGTATATTTATCATGTCGAATAGCTAGTAGTTCACATAGGTGTTCTTTTGAGCATTGATATGCCTTAGTTGGTAATGAATTGAGTACTAATATGCCTCAGGTGGTAATAAGCCATCAGCTGGTAATGAATTGAGCACCGATGTGCCTCAACTGATAATGAGCCATCAGCTGGCAATGAATTGGTCGCACGTGGTGCTGAACTAGCAGGTTGCATGTGGTGCCAAAGAGTAGGTAGTATGTGGTACCAAATTGTTAGTCACATACAATGGCAAAAAGTAGGTTGCATATGGTGCTGAATAGTTAGTCACATACGATGCCAAAAAGTAGGTCATATGTGGTGCCAAAGAGTAGGTCACATACGGTGTTGAATAGTAGGGCACATGCGATGCCAAAGAGTAGGTCATATACGGTGCCCAATAGTAGGTTGCATATGGTGCCAATGAGTAGGTCACATATAGTGTCAATACTTAGTCACATGTGGTGCCAGAAAGTAGGTCGTATGTAGTGCCAAATAGTAGGTCACATATGGTGCCAAAGAGTAGGTCGCATGTGGTGCCAAATAGTTGGTCACATACAGTGCCAGAGAGTAGGTCATATGTGGTGCCAAATAGTTGATCACATACGGTGCCAAATAGTTGGTCACATGCGGTGCCAAAGAGTAGGTCATATGTGATGTCAAATAGTGGGTTGTATACGGTGCCAAAGAGTAGGTCACATATGGTACCGAATAGTTGATCATATACGGTGCCAGAGAGTAGGTCGTATGCAGTGCCAAATAGTAGGTCACATACAGTGCCAAAGAGTAGGTTGCATGTGGTGTTGAATAGCTTACCACATACGATGCTAGAGAGTAGGTCACATGTGGTGCCATAGAGTAGGTTATATGCGGTGCCAAATAGTAAGTCGTATACAGTGCCAAGTCCTTGTAAGTACATCAAGTTGAATGCCTTTTTTGGAGTAAAAGGGCCAGTGCTCGCTTCCAAATTAGAAGTGCTTGCTTCCAGATTATAAGGGCGATAGTTTGCTTCTGGTATTCTATTTGAAAATTCATTTAGGAATCAATAATTAATCATAAAAATTTAAAAATAATATTACAGGGTTAGATAAGTAAACTTAGGTTCATTAATAATATGGGTGGAGATGTGCAGTGCTCCAAGCTTGAGGCTCTCCACCAAAAATCACATTAACCTTCTTCCCCTTGTCCCTAGTTTTACTTCATCCTTGTAGCAGCATCGAGCTAAGTGTTGGTCACTTCACACACATCCAACTCCGTTGGGGGTCAGGAATCTAATAGTAAGTGTCCTAATAGACATGACCATTTTTATTTCAGTGATTGCAAGTCACCCCAGCACTGTATTATATGCTAAGGGACAGTTGATGATTAGGAAATCTACTAGGATGATTGCTCGGCGACTCGAGTCTCCAAGAGTAATGGGAAGCCTAATCTGCCTTATTGGTATTGTTACATCTCCACTGAATCTGTAAAAGGGCTTTGGAGAAGGCTCTAGTTACCTTGTACTTAGACACATCTATTCAAAACATCTCTTGTACATTACGTTCACCAAGCTGCCTATATCGATCACAATCCTTCGTACCTCAGTATCACTAATTCTGGCTCGAATAACCAATGCATCATTATTGGAGGAATGTATTCCACATGCATATTCATCTGTGAAGGTGATACTATCTGAGGTCATCCTTGCTTTCTTACTGGAACCCTTAAATTCACTATGTCCAACAAACATGATGTGTTGTGCTTCCAACAGGTAGTATTCATTCGACCCATTTAAGGTACCTATAACAAAAAGCCCATTGTGAATGGTAAATATAGTTCTTACCAAGGATGCATCTTCCTACTTAGGAGTTTTAATCTCTTTGGGAGCTCATTTGTAGATTTCTCCTAGGTTCATTACCGGAGATTTGTATATGTTCTTATATAGCTTCCTATCTTTGTGGAGTCCCACTGAGATCACTATTAAGATGCTCTCATCTAAGGGGTTTTCTACATTACTAACCTCATGTCTAAACTGAGTAATGTAGTCCTTCAATGATTTGTTCTTTCATTAAATGACTATCATGAGGTGATAGGGTGGTGCGAGCTGCCTTTTCAATACCTTATACTGGTTAATGAATCTCCTCTGGCATTCTTCCTAACCATCTATGTTGTGGGCTTTGAGATTTCTGAACCATGTATGGGGCAAGTCCCCTAAAGTGGTTGGAAAAACATGATACTTGACTAAAGGATTGGTCATCTGAAAATTCATATGTACGTTGAATGCATCCAGGTGGTCGTATGGATCACTATTCCCATTGTATAGTGGGATAGTGGGAACTTTGAACCTGTGTGGAGAAGCTCTTTCTCAATCTCCCTGGTGAATAGCGTCCTTCCATTATAATGATCTCGGTGGTCCTGAGTCCGAGGGTGTTGTTCCAATTGCTTTACCCTTTAAAGTAGCTCCTCAACCATGTGATCTTGAGTCTTAGACCGACGGCTGGGAGATGATTGGCTCCTCTTTTTGTGGTGATCTAAAGTTTTGTGCTTTTTTTGCTCGTGGCCTAGCAAGTTTTGATCTAAGGCATGTCTTATATTGGTCTTATTTGAACCTTTAGCTTGATGCGAACCTCCACGTCACTAATGGTCTCCTTCATCTTCCTCACAAACTTAACGGACCTTTGACCTTAGTCATGAGTTGGTAAAGCGAGCTGAATGAGTATGCTAATGTTCTTCTCTGGTTAGTCCCTCTCCCTAAGCTCTTTCTTGTGACTGTTTTAGAGCTTCTTTCTATGCAGTGGCCCCAACCTACTCTTGTGAGCCTTAAGCTTGTGCTTGACTTAATGCCCTAATCACCTCAGCTAACTCTCCTATCATTTTCTCTAGTGTCTCGTGACACTGATGCCATGCTTGTACTCTATCAATGATATCAGGTTAGTGTGAGACTGCTGATGGCATGTCAGCAGCAACACCTACGGCAGGGACGATGGAAGTGCCTATATAGAAAACTAGATCCTCTTGATGTTTCATATGAACATCTGCTTGGCCAACTACAGCATCTAAATTTCTGATGGTTCTTTCTCTAGTTATCAGAAAATAATGGTGAATGCAGTTTAGGCCCTCTTTCTAATGCCAAAATGTTAACGATAAAATCTGATTAACCCATGTTCTAAACCCTAAGCTGCATAATGAATATGAAAAAAGAGGAAAAGAGAGAGAAAGAGAGAGAGGAAGAACATGGAGACACCAAAAGTTTTTCATATGGTTCGGCTAAAGTCAGTTTGACCCCTACGTCCATGACTTTTATTACTCTTTGCTGAGTTTATTGTATCTGATGATTATGTATTCATGTACAATGATTTCATCCCCTTTTATAATGGTTGGGGGCTTACAGTTTGAGTGTAAATTTAAAACAAATAAGTATCATGACTTAATTAGGATTACATAATAGGTCGGGATAGATCCATGAGAATGATGGCAATTAAAGTTGATTTAGAGAAAGGCTATTGCAAGTAATGGCATAGCACAAAGCTTCAACAATAATGTTGTTTTGTTGCATATTTTTCTAGCAGCAATAACTTCTAGAGCTGGACTTTTTATTCAACATTTTCCTTTTATCTTGTCTCAATACTCTTTTTTTATGTTTTTGTAAAAATGCAACGTCGTGTAGGTTTTTGCCTCAGGAGTTTTGACAGATTTTTTTGATGGTTGAGGACTTTTTCTACAAGCTGCGAGCTAGGCCTTGCTTTCATGACCTAAAGTTGCTACTTGACCTGTGTTGACCAGTGATCTTGACTTGCATTCAGTGACCTGGTATCTTGGTTTGATGGCATCAATCCAAATGAGCTGTGCCTTCATTAGCTGAGTCTGTCCATTGAGCTTTTACCAGCCTGTTTTTGCAGTACCGAAAATTACCCACAACATTTCATTATACAAATCCTGAGGCAAATTAGATAATGTTTGACATATGCCACATGAAGGAGACAAATCAAGGAAAAAAAATAAAAATACTATTAATAAAGGTAAGCCAGATTGATTATTAAAAAAAAAATGAGATTTGGATTAACATATGGAAAATAAAATGTTTGAACATAAGAAGGTGGAATTCAAGCAAATATGCATGCACACAAAGTGTCTTATCCTCACTTATTGTCTACACAACAACAATAATTAAAAAAAACTCATCATTCTAATAAGAGGATCTAAGAAATATTTTAAAGAAATTTGATGATAAAAATCACTCCATTTGAGAATCTTCCTTCCTCTTGGAACAATTAGAAAAAAAAAAGATATAATTAAATTAGCTAGTTGAAGCTTATTTCCATTTTAGCATATGTTAAATTTGCTCTTACCTTTTGTAACGACTCAATATTATAGTCCTCCAAAAGTCTAATCAAAAGTTCTATGAAGAATATTCACTACTTTGTCAATGAAGCAACTTATTTATCACCATAATGATTAGGATAAAAATTCTTATTATTAATGTCTTCTTTTAACTTATTAGTAAACTAGCAGAAAGCATATCGGAAAGAAGACTCAGCTAAATTATTAGCAAATTATAAGAAAGATGTAATATTATAAAAATAGGAACATATTAAAACTTAAATGTTTGAGAAATAACATTTTATAAACTATATCACAAGCTGTATAAAAAATCCATTATTTGAAAATATTTAATTTTCTTTTTAAAAGTTTCTACAATGAGATATTAAAAATCTAAGAAAAGAAAAAAAAAATTAAACCATTACCTTGAAAAAGATTGGCCCTGACTAACAAAGTAATTATTGGAATGGATACATCCTTGCAATCTAAGGGGGAAACAAAAATAAATAAAATAAATCATGTTTAGTTTATCGACATGACATATATCCAATTTCTATAATTAATAAAAATAAAATTGTTCTTCATATATCTTGTTAAACAATCAAAATTTGATATAGGTTTTGAGCAGTGAGCACCTCTTCCACATAAACATTTATTGTTTAAAATGGGATTTAAATGAAAATTTATCAGTAAAAAGGTTTTGAGAGAGTTGTAAATAGGAAAGATTATAAATATAACATATTACAAAAATATTTAGAAAAAGGTTAAGGGTGAAGTTGTTCTCTTTGCACCTTTAAATATTTAAAAAGAAGCTAGTTACAACTTTTATCAGTGTTCACTTATGTGCACAACTCAATCTACAAAATAACTTCTAGATAGGTTAAATAATCTTCTCAAATATTTTGATTGCCTTCTAGCAAACCAACTTGAACATTGATAGGAATTATAGTAGTCTCAGAAATAGTGCTCAAGACGAAGACACTATCAAACATCTTTTGTGCATCATTGAGGTAGTTACATTTGGCATACAAATCAACAAGAACATCTTGACAGAGAGAATTTGAATCTAAAACTATCATAATCAAACAACAATGTACTAATCTGCCATAGTCAATATTCTTTAGTTTTGCATAAACAAGCAAAGTAATAACAAAATTAAATTCCTCAAGCAATAAATCGAATTTGATTTTTAAGGACTTTCATCAAATAGATGGTGGGTCATGATTTGTTGGCACTATTGTGTGTAACACTTAAGAAGATAAGTACATAATTTATGCTCTTTGCAAAACAAGAGCTATGCATGGAATGAAAACAAATGTTGAAGGGAAGATTATACAATGGAAAGCCATTAACCTTAAATTTAACAAATAAAATAAAATAAACCAAAAGAAAACTCATTAAAAATTTAAGAGAAGCATTTGGATCCCTTTCAAAAAGCTATGATAGTGCTACTATCGAACAACAATTTTGAAAAGAGTTGAAAATCGTTGAACACAAAATGCAACATTGTCAAAACTATTGCCTATTTCAGATTTAGGCAATAGTTTTTTTTAATCGTTGCCAAGTTTAGTGTTGTCATAGGTAAAAAAATGTTGTAGTAGCAATCTGAGCTCAAACTCAAGTTTGAATATTTAAGGCTTAACAAGAAATTTGAACTAAATCACATGTAGCTCATGTAAGCTCATATAAATTTATTTAGACTTATATTTGAGTTGAGCTTGAGCTTGAGCTCAAAATTTTCAAGCTTGATAAGCTAAAACTTGATTATTATTGCCAAGCTCAATCTTGAACTAGCAAATGTTCAACTTGACTTCATCTTGTTTCCACTCCCAGTGGTACCTTTATCATATTTATATGATACCTTCATCATCAGTATGTGTGCGTGCCTGTCCTATGTTTAATTTATGCTTGGATGCATACATACGTACGTGCATTTCCTAACTCTTTCTATGAAGTTTCTTTGTAATTAATGAGTGTATAAGTTGCTGGTCTTACACTCCACCTTGAAAATGTTTTCTTGATAAATGTACATTAACTCCTTCAAGGTAGGAATCACAAGGTAGTATGGTATCTGCACTATAAATGTGTGGTTGCCATGCTATAAAGACCATATTATAAACCCATAAGTTTCTCATAAAAAACCTCCAAAACTCCTCCTAACATAGTCCTCTATTAGGTGCATCTATCTATTCTTAACTCCTAATTAGGCTAGTTCACAATCATAAGTATATCAGTTTATATTCTGAAAGCAAATCTAGACTTGTCTCCAGTCATGTTATGCATAATCATATTTTACCCTACATGATCGACTTATGCACATACATATTCTATCCTACATGATCAAGTTATGCACATCCATATTATATTTCATTACATTTATCTTATCATGTAACATATTATATACATAAGTTCCAATTATGCATAGGTTCTAATTTAACCATCATAAGTCAACCATCACACATGCTTTAATGCATACAAATAATCAGGATTTATCATACATCACATAGTTAATTAGCTAATAGATCACTTCCTACCTAAATGTCACAAGTCGGACTTGTGAACTAATTTGGTAGGCAAACATGTTTGATTTTGGACGACACTTAGCATAAAAATCAAGCACAAAGAGGAAGCCTTGTGGTATGAATTTGGAAACAAATGCACTTGTAGATTATTTTCTAAATTTTTTTTGTTTTAGGGATATTTATGTCTTTTTAGCATCAATCGTTTGTCTAGTATGAGTAGAAAAATACATGATTATGATCCTTACATTTTTATCTTCGCATCCATATGAGGTGGCACATTAAAACCCTTAGGAGCTGGGAGAAAAGTCTTTATGTCAATTGGAAAAAAAATATTTACTTTGCCAATAGGGCTTTTGCTTAAAATACTCTTTAGGTGCATCTAATGATTGGGTAGGCACTATGGCTCAAGCTAGGGATTAGAGTGTGAAACTTAGAGATACTCTCCCTACACACTTAAAGCTATGTAATGAGGCATATATTAATAAAATGAAGTTATCTCTCTCCTAATTTTTTAAAAAATTCCCTTCTCGATATACACTAGAAGTTTTCCATGTGGCACATTCTTTAAGACTTGATATACACTAATGCTTTAACTACACAATCAAGTTTTGCTTGCAAAACATGTTTTGGTTGTATGGGTGACAAAATTCTCAATGCCCTGAACATCTATCCTAGTGTGGCTCAAATTTATTAGAAGGCTAGCATGTTGCCCAAGAGTTGGCATCTTGTGCCACATGATTTTGGCTAGAGAGTTACTAACCCATGATAGTTAGCATCAAAGCTTGATTGTGCCAGAGAGAGTACATTAGGTAGGCCATGATTGGGGTAGATATGACTTGTTGAAAACATATGGAGTTTATGAGTGAAGTAGATACCCAATGAAATAGCAAAGAGATGTTGCTAAAGACTTGATGAAAGGGGGTGCAAGAGGTTGGAGCAATTCGAGGGCTAGTGTGTGAGATTTTAAATTCGAGGGAATGTTAATAATGCATCAGGTGCAATCATATACAAAAGTTGGTAAGCTTGTTGTATAACATGAGACGTTAATTATACACTCATTCATAGCAAGCATTCAAGGGAATATAAAACCACTTGAATGGTTAAGTAAACTGATGACTTATCTAGCAAGAGAAAACTTAAGAAAGCTGACATAACAGACAATTAACACATCCTGTAGGATCAATGGCATATCTCCTGTGATGTGTTAAGCAGATCCAAAATCATGTCAACAGGCATGAATTTTATTCGGAGCAATAGACCTAAAAGGGATAAAGTTGATCCAGGAAGGATCCATTGTGCACTATCTATGGATGTAAGAAGTGAGCTATAGCACTACTCTATAAAATTCGAGACAAGATGCTAGGGAGCTAGCATATCATAGTCACATGACAAGCGACAATGATACTAACATAGTGAGTTAGAGCTACACAGTCATATAAAGGAGTAGAGACAATGACCTCAAAGGGTAATGGACTAGGACTACATAGTCCTAAGACAAACTTTGTGGCAATGACCATGAAATTCACAATTGCTTATGCACAGGCAAAATGAAACTCAAGCTTGAATGGAGGATACTTGATGCTCAACCCCTATCAAAGCCATTGATGTGGAGGTGCCATCATGAGGATGCACTTAGTGAGCTAGAGTTACACAGTCATATAAAGGAGTAGAGACAATGACCTCAAGGGGTAACGGACTAGGACTACATAGTCCTAAGACAAACTTTGTGGCAATGACCATGAAATTCACAATTGCTTATACACGGGCAAAATGAAACTCAAGCTTGAATAGAGGATACTTTATGCTTAACCCCTATCAAAGCCATTGATGTGGAGGTGCCATCATGAGGATGCACTTGAAGAAGGAGTCTTCAAAGGCATGTCGCACGAGAAATGTCAAGAAAAGGCATTGATCATCGAAGAAGTTGCTATAAGGGCAATGATACTAACAAGTGGCTA
This sequence comes from Saraca asoca, assembly GCA_026873985.1. Classification (NCBI taxonomy): domain Eukaryota; kingdom Viridiplantae; phylum Streptophyta; class Magnoliopsida; order Fabales; family Fabaceae; genus Saraca; species Saraca asoca. The sequence continues at coordinate 17,598 of JANHAO010003112.1, read as the reverse complement.
TGAGAGTCACAAAAGATAGGTTAGTATCATCTTCAAAGAGATAACATTTGACTGAATAAACTAAGGAAGAGTCGTAAGGACCACGATACTAGATAGCATTAACTCCCAATAGACTGTGATGGTCGAGAGATACCATAAGGGTGTCAATTCAGAAAGGTCAGGAGGATCTGATCGAGTATGAAATTTGCATAGTGAAAGTATAGTGGATTGATCGAACCCAACATGAATAGACTTGTAAAAAAGGTGTGGAACTTGTAAGTAGGTCGTGTTTCATGAGCAAGGTATGGGACTTGTACATGAACAAGATATAAGACTTACATCTTTCACATTAGTGGTATAAGACATTGATGTGAGGCTATCAGTTAGTAAATGTTCAAAATACCAAGTAGATGTACAAGTTATGGAAGTAGCATACATTAAAACCTGCAGAGGTAGCAAATCAAATCAAGAGCTATGCAAGAATAGTGTGTATGCAAGGTATAGAGGTAGTAAGGTAGGCATAAGTTGCAAAAGCAATAACCTAAATACTGCAAAAGCAATCATATAGATGAAGTTCCAAAAGTGATAGAGCCAGAGAAAGCTGTAGAGATAGTGACATTTGAGTTTGTGTTAGGATAACAAAGTAGAGTCTATAGAGGTATAACATAACGTCTACGGAGACAACATCACTTAAGACATTGAAGTTGTGGAGTCAACTACTAAAAGATTAATAGGGAAAGCAAATGTGCAATGGTGTGAGTTCAAGGAGACAAAGCCAAGAAGTAGTGTAGAGAGGAGTAGAGGAGCAACAAACTGACGATGATCTTGGAAGCTATATTAGGTTAAGGGTGTCATTCATCAAAGCCTCTTGAATAATGTTAGCTTAAAGAGACAAGCAGAATGATCGAGGGAGTAGTTCAAGTGGAACAAGCTAAAAATCTACATGAAGATTGAGGATGGTAACGCTCAAAAGGAGAAATCTTCATGGAAGCTGTGTCAGATTGAGGCATCATTAAGGGAATTGCCATTTGAAGTGGGACAGAATGTCATAAATTAACCTTGTGAACCAATTTGGTAGGCAAATATGCCCAATTTTGGAAGAAACTTGGCATAAAAATTAAGCACGAAGAGGAGGCTTTGTGGTCAGAATTTGGAAGCAAATTCACTAGTAAATTATTTTTTTTGAATTTTTTCTGTTTTAGGAGTATTTATGTTTTTTTAGCACTAATCGTTTGTCCAATACGAGTAGAAAAATATGTGGTTGTGATTCTTGCATTTTCATCTCTGTGTTCATATGAAATGGCACATTAGAACCCTTAGGAGTTAGGAGAAAGGTTCTTATATCAGCTGGAAAAAAGTATATTTACTCTTGTTAACAAGGCTTTCATTTAGAATGCTCTTTAAGGGGGTACGTCTAGTAACTGAGTAGGCACTATGACTTGGATTAGGGATCAAAGTGTAGAGGTTAAAAATACTCCTCCTACATGTTTAAAACTATATAATAGGGCATATATTAATAAAATGGAGTTATCTTTCTCCTTTTTTTTAAAAAAAAAGGTCCTTTTTCGATATGTATTAGAGGCTTATTGTATGGCATGTTCTTTGAGATTCAGTATATAATAATGCGTCAGCTACATGATCAAGTTTGCTTGTGGGACATGTTGTGCATGAGATTTTGGTTATATGGGTGACAGAATCCTGAATGCCTCAATTATTTATCCAAATATGACTTAAATTTATTAAAAAAACTAATATGTTGGCCAAAAGTTAGTATCATGTGCCGCATGATTTCAACTAGAAAGCTACTAATCTATGACACTAAGGCAACTAATAGTTCATACATTCACAAACAAAAAAAAAAGAAAAAAAAACTAGTTATGGAGTTCTTTTTCAAAACATATTATAGGTGGTGATTTTTATAAAAGAATGATAAGCCAGAAATGAAAACCTCCATCTATCTTAGAAGGAAAGTGTTCTCCCCAATATTCAACTTGGAATTTTCCTATAAAAAATTAGGATATATCCCAAAGTCACAAAGAGCAATGCAAACAATAAAGAAAGATAGTATTTATAATTAGAGCATAAAGAAATTAAGGTAAATTCAATCTTAGGTTAAGTAAATTTACCTTAGGCTCACACGCCAATTAGAGTGCACGAACCAAAACCTCACATAAGAATGTTTTTCACTCTCAGACACTATTTGCTTAAAAATAAGGTTGCAATTCACATTTTGGGGCTACTTGGCTTATATATTATTCCAATAATAATTGGTCGACCAACTCAGTCAGTCGGGTAGTCTTTAGAGAGTAATCAATTTGTCATTTCTAGGCCAGGACACTTCTTAAACCTAATTCATGAGCATGTTTAGCCAATTATGCTAACCCAAAATGTCCTAGACTATTAAGGGATGATACACATATTATATAGCTATCATACATTATAAAAAAGAAAAAACATATAAGCCTATATATGTGTGTATATGGAATTTACAAACTCCTCTGTATCATCTTAGATTGATTAGTGCTTTACTCTTTCCTTCTTTTTTAGTTTGAAAAGCAATGGAATTATTTGAAAGAAAAAGGGTGTATAACTCCAAATTTGGATGGTGAAAGAACCACTAGGCTTGAACAAAATCTTTGCATGTTGTAGCTTTTTATTAGGATGGTTTTCCTAAGAAATTATTATTCCCACTCTAACAATTGCTTAGTACTCATATGGTACATTACATAAGGTCTAATAGATAAGATAAGCTATACAATGAAATCTTATTATGTGCTGAATATGTAAAATGTACAATATAATCTTATACAAATTTTCTTTCTTACATATAAAATGTCATGTAGCCTAATACACTCATTGAGGTGAATAATAAGATCTTATAAGTAAAACTTAAATTAAAAAATAATAAAAATAAGAAAAAAAATATTATTAGTCCACCAATTCCTTTACTTTTTACTATCCACCATCATTATTGCTGCTTTAATCCTTATAATCAATTTTGCAATTATTTCCATCACGACCATCATCAATAATTATAGTCACTAGATCACCACGACCATTATTAATGATTGATGCCACCACATCACCACCACCTTCACCAAACATCTCTATCACCTTACTCAACACCACTTCCACTACATCACTATCACCACTCACTATTATCATTCTTCATCAACACCTTTCCCTCTACTTCCATGATTACAATATAAAGATAACTATTTGAAATAATATTTTAATGTTATAAATATATATTATTTTCTATTGTGAAAAATCTATCTAACATACAATTATATATGCTATTAAATAACGCGTTAAATATTGTATAGTATAAGATATTATAAAATACATATCCTATCTTTTACTATCCTATAACCCTTATACTATCAGTATTTATCTTATATGGTGTTCTAAACAAGGCATTATTATAGTGAAGGTGCATATCTTCCACCACTATTTTCCCACATACCAAGTGGATAAGGATTTCCTCAATATTTTTTTTATTTAGAAAATTAGGCTTGTTTTGTGCACTTATAAGGCATGATAGTATATAATAAGCTATACAATCAAGTCTTATCATATGTTTGGCATGAAAACTATATAGTATTACATTATATATCCATTGAAATGAAGGATAAAACTAATAAGAAAAATTCATATTAAAAAAATAATAAAAATAAGAAAAAAAAATTACCTATTTCTTCATCACACATTACTATTCACCATCACCATTACCATTATCACCACTAATGCAACAAGTAAAGCTGGGCAAAAACATGTTACCTATAGAAACTCACCCAAGCTGATAGCTAAATGAGTGGTTTAATATGATTAGAAATAAGTGAGCAGTTTACATCATATTGATAAATTTTAAAAAAAATAGATTAAAGATGGTTTAGTCTAGTAGTATTATTTTAATTCAAATATTATTAAGTTCAACTGATAATTTATCAAAAAGAGAAATGATTCTCTTTCTTAACCTGTCACTTATAAAGTGTGATTTTTTATTTGAGTTGAAAGTTGAGCTCTGATACTTCAAACCCTTTTCATTCTCCATCAATTCTCCTTTCTTCTATTGGCTTTGAAAACATTTTGAAATTGTGCTTTTGTTCTCTTCTCCCACACTCTGAGAATGCCAAGCCTCAAAGTTCGCCTTGCCATTATCAATATTTTTATGCATTATACTAGAAGTCCAAGGAAGCTATAAAGGCTATCAAATAGCATAAAGAGTTGATAATGTTTGATCCCGCTCTGTGTTTTTTTTTATAGATATTGATTCCATCTATTTGAAAGATTCTAAATATTTTTCATTAAAGTTTCTTTTATTACAACTCCATTCTAATTCATTTTTCTTTTTATTTTTTCCTCCCTAAATTTGGGTTCTTTAATGACATTTGCTTGCTCATATCTATTATAACAACAAAAATAGCAAACTTATAATTAACCACTCAATATCATTAGAATATCTAATGGTTGAAAGCGAATCTATGTGTGTAAGTAGTTTTGCATGGTTGATTGAAATCATGACCCAACGATAACAGGTTGGTTAGAAATTTATACTCAAATCATTGTAAATTAACCTGTTGACAACTCTAGCTTGGGGGCCACCATCGTTACCATGACCCTAACTATTTCTCCACTAGTAACCATTCCTTCCACCACTATAACCAATCATTGCTACCATCACACTATGACCACCACCATCAACAATTGCTACTATTATACCATTCCCACCACCATTCACTGCTATTGTCACCATCATAAAACACACCTATCACCACTATTATCTTTTACCAAATGACCTACTGCCACCACTATTATTACCATCCATTATCATCGCTATCACAATACTCACTAACATACATCAACACTATCTCTCTTCCATATGGACTACATTATTCAACACTAACTGATCTCTATTACTATTATTACTAATCACTACCATCACTCACCCACCTCCACTATTATTACCACTTCTCACTATGATCATCGCCACTCCTATCTCTAGCATCACTACTAACCACCACCATTTCTTAAACTCTTACCACCATTGTCCACCACTATTGCCACATGCACTAGCATCAATATCCACCTCATTTATCTCTGTTATTGCCATCCACCACAAATTGATAACACAACCATATACTTTACCATTCTCTTCTACCATTTCTACCTTATCTATTATCACTTCCTCTTTATCACTATCACAACATAGTATCATCGTCCACTGCAAATGCTTTTTCCTTTATCATCATCACTATTACATAAAAATAATTTTGTTTACAATAATGTTTTAATAATATATATTTTTTTCTATTATGTAATAAGAAAACACATAACATTATACATAATATAAGAGCTTATATTATGCATATATTTTCTATCTATCCTATGATAACTTTTGTACTATCGATATTTATCCTATAAGATGTAAAATAGAAGGCCTTAAAATATAAATATAGGAAAGATGTAAATTCATAAATATTTTATATTAAAATATTGATTCTATAAAAAAAATTATAAGCTTTAATGTAAAAAAAATATCGTTATATCTTACAAATTTGCACTCCTAATTTAAATAAACCTCAATTTTATTTTCTATTTTTCTTTCCTTCAATCTTATTCAAACAAATTATGGGTATTTATCTAATTCTGATATGTTATCTTTATATTTTTTTCTCACTTTTACTCTTATATAAATATTTCTAAAAAAGCAAAGAAATCTCATCATAAACCATTAATTTTATTGTAAGGTGTGTGATATTTCACTCCCAAAATGTAGATGAAGATGTAAGCAATCACCACCATAAAAACAATTCATGAAACCTGTCTAGTCAAACCCAACTCACATGTTGCTTTGGCCGGTGCCTTTTTGCTTCACAATTTTCTCTAACCATGAGTGAGATTACACCCTCCATCTCCTCGTGTCTTATGTCATTCCCTTTCACATCACCATGATGGAGTTCCATTGTTAGTTTCATAACTCAGACAATAAGGTTTATCCTATTATTTTCTCTTTTCACTTACACTCACTCATCCTCTCTCGCAACTAAGCACATGAAGTTTGAAATTCTAAGCTCCACTTTAGATGAAATAGTATGTGGTCTCACTTTCAAAGTGAATCTAACAATAACATTTTGTATCTTAAAATACTTTTTAGCACATGTAAGGCCAAAAAAGTCATAGGTACTATACTCAATTTGGCAATGACTTTCTTTATTAGAATAATCATGTACATAATTGCTAACCTCTACACTTTCATATTAAGATTATTATTCTTCACTTTTTCAAATGGATTAAATTTTTTTGTCAAATCACAATAAAAAAGGTATAAAAATCACTTTATAATAAAATAATTAAATAATAATTGGAGTTAATATTCACTCATTCTCTCTTTTTCTTCTCCCAATACTCTGTCCAAGTGCCCTTCGATTGTTTCTTAATTTAACTCATTCATCTACATACTTTCCCTCTTTCTTTCATCTCCTCTCTATTTAATTTTTTTCCTTTTAATTGTAATATGAATAAAATTTAAAAAATTTTTTAAATCTTTTGAAATCATAAAAATATTATTTCTCTACTTTATAAGTCAATAAAAATTTTGAAAAATAGTACCAAAATTCATCCTCCAACACTAATTAAGGCTGAATAAAGTCATAAAATATATGAAACTATGTTATTGCAAAAATAAAAAAAAATATTAATTTTCATTATATACAAATTTTACATATTGTACATTTTTATCAATGAAATGAAAATTTGAACTATAATAATCTCATTCTAATTTTTTTTTTACATTTTGTTTCTTATATCTATAGTAAAAATTAAAAAAAAAACTAATGATTTCATAAATTATTTTAAATTAATGGTAAAGATTTTGTGTAGATAAAAATTAAAAGTAGTATCAAGGATAGGCTGCCCCTATATTTTTAAACAATCAATATTATTGTAAAATTATTTTCATATTCTTATTAATAAGATAGTAGCTAATTTCATATTGATATAAAATTTTATGTCTATAATCTATATAATAAATATATTGAATTAAATAATGGATTTTATAAAAAAAAATTAACAACATATAAATATACTTTTTGATTGATATTAGTGTCAATTGATATCACCCCATTAATTTTACATTATTTTAAATAGGATTGTTAATGTTTTTTTCTTTACATACTAATGACCATAAGAAAATATAGATTTAAGGCATTTGCTAAAAATATTTAAAGTACTCTTTGCCATAAATATAATCTGTAATTAATAATTAACACGTTACTTTTAACTTTCTACAAAGAGCTGCTATAAGACCACGGTTAGCTCTCACGCTCCGTACTTGTGAATAAAGCTATGGCTATAACACCTATTCACTGAGGCTCATCTTTTTCCTTTCATAAATTTAAGCAAGTCATTATTTATATGCAGTATAATGTATTAAGTGTTGGCAAGCATATCTTTGACACTATTTAAATACTGTTGTGGGTGTTTTTGAGCAATGCAAAATGGGCTAGCAAAAGCCCAACAAGAGACGAGTCCAATCAAAAGAGGCCCAGGATGTCCAAGAACTAAGGTCACTTGACAGAGGCACTAGCTCGCTAGTCATGAGTTCGGGACATAGGATGAGGCCAAGGCAGTAGTCCCAGGTCGTTAGAGACGAGCCCTAACTCATATGGCTAATGGGTTACCCTGTACGAGCTCGAGTCATCAAACACGAACTCAATATCGCTGGTCTAAGGTAGGCAACGACCCCAAGACAAGAGCCCCAACTTGTAGGATGAAGCACACTATACAGCCAGAGACTCATTGTGGCTGAGCATTAACTCAAGGCAAGCGGCCAACCTACGAACACTAACTTGTAGTTTGTAGGATCCACTTATAGAAAGCAATCTGCAGAAGTCGGCCTACAATCTGCAGAAGCTGATTTGCAGAACTCCAAATTGTCAGCACATTTATTATTTAATGTAACAGATTTACAACTTATTAAATTACTTTTGTAACCTCCCGGCCTTTATAAAAGGGGGCAGAATAGATACAATAGAGGGATCCCCCCAATAATACATATTGTAACTCTATCAAATTTTCAACAAAGAAATAAAATTATCCTTGGATGTAGGAATCCAACAAAGGATTTTAGCTTAACCATGTTAAAAAATCCTCTCTGCCTTTGTTGTTCTTCCTCTCTGCATTTGTCTGATACTTATACAACTGGATTATAGTTTGGGGTTTCAAAAATTATACTGGTTGACTAAAGTTTAGGCTTACCAAATTTTATCATCAATATTTTGACGCTAGAAGGAGGGCTCATTTGCTTTTTGGTTACTTTTCTATCCAGTTATAATGGTTAGAGGAAGAACAGTCAGGAGTTCAAACATTCTAGTTAACCAGCTGGTATACACTCTTATCGTCGATATTGCCCCTGACTTACTCCCCCCGAAATATACCGCCAACCTGTTGTTGTTCCTGGAGCTGATGAAGTGCAGACATGACACCAACCCCAGCAAACGTTCAAAAGTATGATGACAGAATTGCTGAGGCAGTTAAAGTGATGGCGTAAGCACAAACCTTAGGTGCACAAAAGCAAGTTGAGATCGTCATGCAACTCCAACAGCTACATGAAGGGGCCCATGAGAAAAGGTCAACTAGACAAATGCATTGGCACACTGATTTAGCTCATTCCACTAATCAACAAATGAAGTTAGAAGCTTATTGTGCACATGAAAATCATAATGATCAATGATGTGGGAGCTCACATCGAGCGGGGGGCTAGAACAAAACTAGTCGAAAGCACACCCTAGGTCGCTACTCTCACGGCCAAGAAAGAAAAAGGGACCAACGATCTTTCAACCAACAATTCGAAACATAAGGCCCAATGATGGAGGAATTGTTTCAGAGGATAAAATAGCTAGAAGAATGCCCTTTAGCTTAAGATGACTGAGCTCATTACGGGGAGAGGTCGCCATTCTCCATAGATATTGAAACATAGCCCGTTCCTTACAAACTTAAAATCCCCACGATCTCACCATATAATAGGGATACTAACCCATATGATCATCTTTACACATTCAATGTCTAGATGGATCTCCATATAATTGATCCTCTGGTGAAATGTCATGTCTTCCTAACTACACTAGGAGACATACCTTGAACATGGTTAGAAGTCTCCAAACTTGTAGCATCGGTGGTTAGGAAGAATGTCAATGGAAATTCATCAACCAATATTAAGCATTAAAGAGGCAGCTTGCACCTCCCTACCACCTCGCGATGGTTATTCAGTGTAAGTATGAACCTCTGAAAGATTACATCACCAGGTTTAGGCATGAAGTCAATTTAGTAGAGAATCCTTCAGAGGAAAGCATCTTGACAGTGATCTCTACGGGACTACGAAAAGATCAAAAACTATACCAAAGCCTATACTAGTCCCTGGTAAGAAACCTGGCTGAATTCTACAAGCAGACTGCCAGACAAATTAGATGGAAGGAGACCTTTGGCCTAGGGAAATCCGATCAGGAGAACAGTACCAAAAAAAGGAACAATGACTAGAATAGTGAGGATAGTCAAAAAGGTGACTCTAATGACCAGCCCATAAAGAAGGCTAAGACTATGTGACTTCAACATCAAGGTCACCATAAAAGCAACAGTATTCTATCCGATACTCAAGATAGGATCTTTACAGTAGAAAGAGATAGGAAAAACTTTGGGAAACCTTACCCCGTAAGTACTCCCTCCCAAGTTCAGAGACACGAGCAAGTTTTGTACCTATCACAATGAAATCAGGCATAATACTTCAAATTGCCAGGCAATCAAAGATGTAATTGAGGATCTGATAAAAGAGGTCGCTTAAAAGAATATGTGGTGCAATCCAGAGAGCAGCGGCCTCAGTAGCCCCAGTGAGATCCCAAGCAAGAGCAAGCACCCACAATGAGAACCATATTTTAATCTTGTAATGAAGTTAATAAAAGCATTTCAAGTTTTTATGCCTATTAATTTTCAACAAAATGCTAATTCAACAGCAAGCTCTTGCCCCATTAGTTCAACACTATCTAAAGAGCATACATATGACTTATTCTTCAGCACCATATGCATGTAACTTTCTACTCATGCATGTGACCTACTTCTTGGCATTGCATGCATAGAACAAACTTTAGCATCGTGTGTATATAACTTACTCTTTGGCACTATATGAATGTGACCTACTATCTAAAGAGCATGCATATAACCTACTCTTCGGCACTATATGCATGCGACCTTCTACTCATGCATGTGACCTACTTCTCAGCACCACATGCATGGAACAAACTTTGGCACTGTGTGCATACAACCTACTCTTCAACATCGTATGCATACGACCTACTATCTAAAGAGCATGCATATGACCTACTCCTTGGCACCATATGCATGCGACCTTCTACTCATGCATGTGACCTATTTCTTGGCATCACATGTATGGAACAAACTTTGGCACCGTGTGCATACAACCTACTTTTCAGCACCATATGCATGCGACTTACTATCTAAAAAGTATGCATATAACCTACTCTTTGGAACCATATGCATGCAACCTTCTACTCATGCTTGTGAGCTACTTCTCAGCACCACATGTATAGAATAAACTTTGGCACCATTTGCATACAACCTACTCTTCAGCATTATATGCATGCGACCTATCATCTAAAAAGCATGCATATGACCTACTCTTCGGCACTATATGCATGTACTCTTCTATTCATACATACAACCTACTGCTTGCAGCTTACATGTGACCTATTACTTAAAGCCTACATACGACCTATTACTCGTAGCTTTCATATGACCTACTACTTGGCACAGCTCTCATATGCCTTACTTGGGCACTCTACCACTACCAGCAGAGGCACTCCGATACCCAAATTTGTACTAGTCAAAAAATATGAATGATTAGTCTAAATAGTTCATTTAGCTATGATTTATAGAACATCTAACACAACACTCATGAAGAAAACTCATTCATTGAAAGTTTCACTTAACAAGGTAAATTTACATCGGAAGATCCAAAGTAAAAATCATAGTAAGCCTACAGCTATCACATTCCAAAAAGAAGGAGTTGTACTCCAACTAGCCAAAGGGTTAATGAGTACACTGGCTCCTCAATCTTCTTCTTGTCATTCTTCTCAGCTAAAAGCTCCTTCTCAATCATCTCACCCTAACATTGAAAATTCAAAAGAAACGAAAGGATGCGGCTAGAAAGGCTGAATTCTACGGCATAACCATAAGAAGGTTATAAAGAACTATGAGAAAATTATCCAAGATTTATGCAAGATTTACCAAAATCCTCAAAGAAGAATTATCTGTGGAAACTTCTTATATGGCAAGCCATACATGCCTTATCAAAAAACCAGACCATCAGAAACATGGGGAGCTTAGCTAAAGCACCTATTAGATCATTCTGTGGAGGAGGAAGAAGGGTTTCTCAAGCCTTAAATAGACTAGACTGGCTTCACCAAAAGACCCAGAGGATATCTAGCTGTTCTTGATCGAATGGTCTAGGAGCAAACAAGGTTGTCATGCTAACAGCTATGAAACATGTACATTAAGAGGTATTGCCTAGTGCAAATGAAGCGAAAGATTTAAACTTGAAAAGACAACACTGCACACTGCAAAAGAGGCCCTTGCTAGCAAACTACAACTCTCAGTTTGCAAAGCAGACTGAGAGTTAGGGAGCTAATGTTGTAGGTATTTTTAGTTAATGCAAAATGGGTTGCAAAAGTCCAATAAGAGATGAGTCCAATCAAAAGAGGCCTAAGACATCTAAGAACTGAGGTCGCTTGACAAAGGCATTAGGTCGCTAGCCATGAGCTCCAGACATAGGGCGAGGCCAAAGCAGTAGTCCCCGCTTGCTAGAGACAAGCCCCAACTCACATGGTTAATGGGTTGCCCTATATGAGCTTGAGTCGTCAAACACAAGCTCGATATCGCAAGTCTAAAGTAGGCAGGGACCCTAGAACAAGAGCCCCAACTCGCAAGACGAAGCACACTGTCTAGCCAGAGACTCACTGTAGCCGAGCATTAACCCGAGGCAAGCGACCAACCTATGAACACCAACTTGTAGCTTGTAGGACCCGCTCACAGAAAGCAATCTGCAGAAGCCAGTCTACAGTCTGTAAAAGTTGATTTGCAAAACTCCAAACTGTCAGCACATTTATTATTCGATGTAACAGATTTAGAACTTATTAAATTACATTTGTAACCTTCCAGCCTCTATAAAAGAGGGTGGAATAGATACAATATCCCCTTGAAAATACATACTATAACTCCATTCAAATTTTCAACAAAGAAATGAAATCATCCATAGACGTAGGAATCCAACAAAAGATTTTAGTCGAACCATGGTAAAAAAATCCTCTCTGCCTTTGCTATTCTTCCTCTTCTTCCCTTGCTTTCTGCATTTGTCTGATACTTATACAACCGGGTTGCAGTTTGGAGTTTCAAGAATTGTACTGGTTGACTAAAGTTTGGGCTTACCAAATTTTACCATCAACAAATACAAAAATGTTACCCCCATGTCCATTTTTAATGTGGGAGCACACATTTTCTTTTTGGATGGGTTAAAATTTAAAATTCTAAACCCCACATATTTTATAAGAAAGAATGAGTAAAAGTGAAAATAACATTATTAATTTGAATGGGGAAATAAACTCGCTTAATGTGCATGCATGACTCAAACATACTCCACCTTAATAGAAAAAAAAAGAATTTGGATCCTCTTCTTTCACATGTAGACATATTCTTGTTATGTTAAATAAAGATAAACACAAAATTCTTATGTAGTGAGATGTAGAGTTTTTTTTTTTTTTTTATAGTGGAACCCACGTTATGTATATTTCTATCTAATATGACAGAAAATGATTAAAAGAAAAAAAAGAGAGAGAGAATCCAAATACATTAAAAAAAGAATTATACTTGATAAGCACTAAAAAATTTTGTCATTTTTTATAAAAATCAAACATAAAAATCATAAAAGTTAAAATTTTTCATTTAAAATCTTGCAATTTTTTCATTCGAAGTTGTAATATGGATTTTACGTAGAAAAAGTTGCAATCCTATCATTTAAAATCATATAAAAAATTCTTTAAAAAATTTTCTTTTTTATATATAAAAGTTACAATTTAAAAAAATTATGAAAAATATGAAAATTTTTACAAAACTTATAAAAATGCATATCAATACCAATTTTCTCATACATATCGAAGCATAACCAACAATATTTTAAGTTTTTGCCTCACCAAAATTCATCTTAAAGTTAATCAACAAATCAGTCCAGCGATTCCCTAGGGTTAAAGGCAAAGTATGGGAAAATTGCAGTGTTTGAAGATAAGATTTGGCGGCCTTGTGCAAATGCAAATGGGACAGCTAAGTTTGGTTGTGTTAAGCCATCCAGCTGTTAATTGAAATGATTTTTGAGCATTTGTACTATTTCAAGAAAGAGACCTGCCCTCTTGAATTCAAGGGGCTTCTCAACTATTCTCAAACCAATATCATCAATGTCTGCCATCAAAATCTTCATCTCAATATATGCATGCCACCGACCATACCCTCTTTTCTTTATATATATATATATATATATATATATATATATATACACAACCCTACTTCACTCTTCATCCTTAGATTTCAATGGCCCAAACCCTAGCTAATAGCTAGCTTTATTTAAAAAATTAACCAACTCATGAATATTGTTGCTTTCTCCACAAGATATATATATGTTAATTGCCTATATGTTGCTTTCTTGATGGGTGATATATTTCTATTATAATTAATGTTAGCTTAGGATGGGGAAAAAAATCTTTTAGCTTGGTGTGTTTTGCTTAAGTATCAAGTATGTATTTATTTGGTGCTATCCAATGCAAGGCTGGCTTTTATTTACCTTTGATAATTTGATTCGCCTATTGAAGAATATGATGAGTGCAAAAAAATTTTTATGGGTGTGAAGTGCTAAAGGGTTTATGGTAGAAGGAGCTCTCTCAAGTTCAGTTCAAGGCAGTTGAAGATGACTGATATTCAATTGCTGACTCGTTGGTTCAATAGCTCATCAACTATGGTATATGAAATGATGTGCTTCTGATCCAACGATGCAGGAGCTGCATTGAGTTATGATTGTCAAGTTTTGGACTGAAGGGAGCTCCCTTCTGCTATATACTCTTACATGACATTGCAGTTTCAGCAAATTTATTGCTAATTTCTATTATTGCTTGTGGTATCTCGGCTTAATAAAGCTAGCTACTTGACCATCAAATGGCCTCAATTAGTGAAGTCTTAGTGAACTATTTGTGCATAATAGTTCTTATTAGATTATTTTCATCTTAAAATAATGATTATCAACATTTACTTAGCACTATTTCAGTATGAATTAGAAGATTTCTCTACGCTTAACTAAGCAGAAAAGAACTAATTTAAATTTGGGGTTTTTTTGCAGTTAATCTGCGTGTTGTTTAACCCAAGTCAAATTATATTTCGATGCAGCACCATGTGAATCTTCTGATGTTGACAACTTCTGCTACACACATAGTACGTACTCATCATCTCTCTTTTTAATCCTTTCTTGAGAAAGCGATTGGTCCTCATTCATTGGCAAAGCAATAAAGATTGATTCAACTAGTAAGATCCAATTATGTCAACAAAAGAATTTAAATATAATTAATATAATTTTTGTTGACAATTCTTTATTGATAAAGCATCTAACAATTACACTGCGCTATATCTTGACAATAGAACAACATATCATTTAAAATTTTTTTTATTAAGTTGAACATATAATGGTGGTATTTTCGAATTTTACAAGAGATGCTTTATGATCACAAACGTCTCTTAGGACTGAGTTTAGAATTAAATCTTATGGTGATTTCCTATATTAAATATTGCCAATGTCATGATAACACCTTCACATACATGTAAAATTTTGTCCGAATAAAAACGTTTTGTGTATTCATTTATAAATTCATCTGGTTTATTTTATGGCTACGTCTAACATCAACAACTAGATGAATGCCAATTTTTAGAAGCAGAAGTTAAAGCCGATTTCAAATACCTTTTTGTCTCATTTAAAATAGTCCCACACCTAAATCCATGTTAGTCTTTAACCAGAGCGGACGCATGAAAGCCAATTTTCAAGATGTCCCTTCTATTTGTAAAGTTTTAATTAATGTATCCCTTCATGTGATAGTCAAGTTTAATCCTTATCAAACTAATCAGACTATCATCTTGCAATCTAGTTTGATTAATTTACTTTCACCTGTATTAAAGCTAATGATTGAAAACTTAATATTAACTTAGACTATTATGAATTTGAAGAATCAAATTTACAAGAGATTATATACATCAAGATTTGGTGAAGCATCAATCTGCGACAAAGATGGAATTGGATCTACAAATGTCTTATCTTGCAGTTACGGAAGAAGATGACTTGTGATCCCATGAGTGTATCACAAAAAACATTTTTGGAGAGCATTGAAATTTCATGAAAAAGTTTTTAAGCAATCTTCTGGACAGACATTCTGCTACAGGGGTTTTATAGAATGGCTCCAACCTAATGTTATTTATTATTATAGTGGTAAATTTATTGTACATGGATCTCATCATGAATCAAAGATCCATTGGGAATTAACAAGTTAAGGTCAACCAGCGGGATAATCTTGTATTCCTTTGTTTGTTTTGCATATTATTTAACTTTTTCTTTTCTTGTGTGCTAAGTTTAGGTATGTTTTCCTTGTACACCGTCTTCTATCTAACGGAAAAAAATCATTTAGGATTATCTTATTGTTTCTATAGTTTAGTTAACAATTTGTTATTGTTATCATATTTGTTTTCAGCTTATAAATAGAGACAGTGAATGCATTTTTTGTAAGCAGTTTAGTTTTGATTTATCATGAATATGAAAATAATGGACAAGGATAAACTTAAAAAAATAAATATATAGAGATATTATATTACGCATATTTAGAGATGGGAATAATCCAAACTCATGACAAGGCTGAGTTTGAGGATTCTTATTTTAAAAGAAGAATTGCAAAAATCTCAGAATCGACAGAAGCACAGATCTTAGTAAATGCATATCAAATAGCGGTTAATCCACCAGCGCAAAATATAATCATTGAAAGTGATTTTCAATATATGTTATAACAACCATAGATTTTGATCTAAAATTTTATTCATAATTACGAATTTTGACCAAAAATTTTAAGGGTTAAAGAGTAAAAATATTTTTGGGCCAAATGATTTATGTAAAGAAATTTTTAAAATTTTTATATAATTATATAATACTAATATATAATTTTAAAAATTTTGGGACCATGACTATCCTGTCCTGCTAAATTTCGCCAAAGATTATTAATGCAGTGCTATGATGAACTGAATGTACTGGGAAATTCTAGTTTTGATTCATGATGCAATAGCAATTTCACTTCAATATAACTTTATTTTTGTAGTTTGGTTAGGGATATCTTTAATTTAGCAGTTCATGAATGTGCAAAATGGATGTATTATGCTATAGCGAGAGGTCACGTTCTCTGCTGGAAATTCTTTCTGTAGTTAAAGAGATTTATTATACCCATGAGATACCTTTTTTTCTAATAATTAATGAATTCCACTTTTCCTGAATAAAAAACAAAAGCTGTGAGTTGACTTTTTTTAACTTATGCTTGTGATAGAGTTTATTTGATGGATCATTTGGTTCAACGTGTGGTACAAGAAGGAAATGAAATCAAATAAAAAGGATCAAGGATAATAGTAACTATTACTGTTTAATTTGTTTGGTTAAGTCAATGAATGGAATCATACTACTTATAATTTAGTGGTCAACAGTGATGGATAGTAGTCAACAGCGATAAATGATGGTATACAATGATTAATGATGTAAAGCGGTGGTAGGTGATGGTCAACAATGATAGGTCATGATGGATGATGGTCAATAGCAATAGGTGAGATGAATGGTGGTTAACGTCGGTAGGTAGTGGTGGTAGACAATAGCTAATGATGTAAAGTGATGGTAGGTGATAGTCAACAATGATAGGTGATGATGAATGATGGTCAATAGCGATAAGTGAGATGAATGATGGTTAACATCAATAGGTAATGATGGATAATAGTTAGCGATGGTAATAGTAATGAACGGTGGTCAATAATTGTAGGTGATGATGGATACTAGCCAGTGACAAAATATAATAATGGTAGTGGTCAACGATTATAGGTAATAGTAAATGATAGTTAACAATAATATATGGCAGGCGATGGTTAACGGTGTTAATGGTATTAGGTGGCAGTTAATAACAATAGGTAATGATAGATTACTAGCCAACGATGGCAATGGTAATGGGTGGTGATCAACAGTGAAAGATGATAATAGTAAATAAATATAGGTGATAGATAGTTCATGATAATGGTTAATAATTATAGTGGTATTAGGTAGTGGTCAATGTTAAAAGGTGATAATGGGCAGAGATTAATAATTATAGGTAATGATGGGCAGTAGTGATACGAGTGTCATTACCCTCTCCCTCAAAAGCCGACTCAAGAGGGTGTGCAGTCCACCCGCTTATAAGGATCTTTACTTCCCCTCTACTGCCCGATGTGGGATAAGTAATAAGCAATGGC
>JANHAO010003111.1:0-26906 GCA_026873985.1 Saraca asoca | reverse complement strand
TAGGTAGTCTTGTACATTTAATATTTGATGTAACAAATGTATAGTTTATTTAGTTCCATTTGTACCCCTCCATACTTCTATAAATAGAGGGCTAGAGTCATTGTAAAAGGGGGAGCATATGTGAGAAACTAGTAGAAACTCTGTTGGAAAGCCATAGCCGGACCTCTATAAACATTCCTTCATACTAATAAAATGTGCCTGTGGATGTAAGGTCCGGTATCGTCCGGATTTAGCCAAATCATGTTAAACCTTGTACACTTCTTCCCTCTCGTCCTTCTTCCTGCCATTCAACACCTTCTAACCACCTCAACGACCAGGAAACAACTTGGGTCCCTAAAGAACCTCCTCCGTTGGCCGAATTTGGATCTGACCAAAATCCACCGTCAACAAATTCTTTAAACTAATATTATATTCTTGTAATTTATGTTATAAGCAAATCAATTAGATATACCTATTTTTTAATTATAATCATTGATTTTCTTATAATAAAATTAAATATATTTTCTAACATAATATTACATTATTGCAATTTATAAAAAAGTGTTATATATTTTCTTTTTTAACATTTTTTAAATGCCAAATAATATTTTATTATTAAATTTTCTATGTTGAAATTATGATTTTATTTAAAATATAAAATATAATTAAATATATTTTTAAGCATAATATTATATTATTGCAAACTTGCAATGAGATATACATTATATTTTTTTATTATAATCATTCATTTGCTAATATTATATATTTTTAAATGTATTGTTATAAAGATTTGAAGATTTTTTATTTAATAATATTATTTTGTTGTAATTTATATTTTTATTAAAATTAACATTACTTGATTTGGGAAGATTGCCATTTCAAATTTGTGGAGGGATTACGATGTTTGAAATTGTGTGTTGATTTTTTATATTTAAAATATAATCATAATTCTAAAATAAACAATTTTGTTATAAAATTTTTATTTTACGTTAAAAAAAAGTTTAAAATTCTTTAAAGTAATACTATACTGTTGCAATTTATTATTATGAGCAAACATTGAGATATACTCCATATTTTTTTATTATAAATATTGATTTGCTCATCTTATAACTAAATATGTTTTTAAATGTCAAATTATGTTGTTACAATCTATACTATTTAATAAAAGATATAGTTGAAAATAGCTTCTTTTCTGGTGACTTCACTTTAGCCTTATTCTGGTGACATTACGTCATTTATATTTTTGATAAAATCACATCCTATAATGACAACTTTATATTTTTTTTTTTTGTTTGTTCGTTTATATTTTATCTTTGTTAACTTTTTAAAAATTATGAGATAGAAAATTAATATATCAAATCCTAATCAATCTCACATAATCAAGTTACTACTGTTATCTCTATCTTAAATTTTACAATATAAGTTTTATTTTTATTTAGATTTTATTTATTTTATATCTTTTATTCTACTATTTGAGAATTGCTAGGAAAAATTTAGCTTAAGAAAATCAATTCTAGTTAGTCTCCTAAGATTAGCTTCCTACCATTATAATCATCATAACTTTCAAATTTAAATTTAAATTTTTATTTATCATTATTCTTTCTGTTTATGAATTTTTAAAATTGAGTAGCAAAAATCATAAAATCAAATCTTAATTAATATTTTAAAATCAAATTCCAAGCATCATCTTTATGCACTGTTCTAGGCTTCTGGTTCATTTCACTTAAACTTCACCCTTTTTATTTCATCTCCCTCCACTAATGATTATCATTGGTTCATCCTTTCTCAGTCCATGGATTCCAAGTTTCTCCGACCTTCCTCCTTAATATCATTATATTCTTAAAGTAACTATCTAAATTTATTTCAATTCTAATTTTATACCATTTTAGTTTTTCAATTTAAAATTTTATCCTTTTGTAGAACTTCTCATTATTCCATGACATTAAATTTCTCTCAAAAAAATTTCTCAAACAGCATCACTGTGTTTTCAGTTTCTTTACATTTGAAATAAACATTCAAGATATGAGAGCATTGTGGTCTTAGAGGAGGAATTTCTCTAACTCTAAGTAGTAGGAGTTTTTTATATCTTAACTTTTATCAAATTTTTCTATTTGCTCAGATATATTTGGGAGTATTTAATCCTAACTACTCTTAATCTTTGATAATGATAAATATTTGCTTATGGCTTTTTTTTACCATCTTAAATTCATGCCTTATTTTTTTATTTAACTTTTGGTATTACTTCAAATTGAACAATTTATAAAGAAAAAGAAGGAATATAATGAGGTATTCGAATTATATATATATGCTTAAAAAAATTTATAATTCAATATGATTTTAGCTACTTGCAAGGAGGAAAGATTATTATCTTATTATGCTTTGTGTGAAACTAAACATAGTTTAGAAGTTATATTTACCAAGAGGAGTTGTTATGGGTATTTTTTGGAACCATACAAATGGGCTAGTAAAAGCCTGACTAACAAAACCTAGTTAATAAAGGCCCACTCCAATCAGGATTGAACTCATTGAAGCAAGGCATCAGCTCACAATAGGCAAACCCTAGGTCGTTGGTACACAAGGGTCAAAGCAACAGCCTTAACTCATCAAAGACGACGTCTAGCCCATAGATCGTAGTGCCCTTGTTGTGGTAAAACCCGAGGACAAATCAACTTGCGGGTACCAACTTGCATGATTAACTATTTATTTTCATCAGAAAACACAAAGCAAATTTCAACTTTGGAATCATTCCTTTTTTGACATATTATACCACCCAAACACTATAAATAAGGGTTAAAATAATTGTACAAAAGACATGAAAAAATTGATACAATAGAGATGAAGCTACCAACAGCATTCAAAAACTCTGTAAACACATTCTTAGAAATATATTATCATGGATGTAGGGGTTGACAATCAACTTTAGCCGAACCATGCTAAAAACCCCGGGTGTTATCCTGTTCTTCCTCTCTCTCTCTCTATCCATCCCTCTCTTTACACTATCCATTTGCAGTTTAGGTTTTCTAAACTTCTTGGTTGAAAAAATTCACATGTCAACATTTTGGCACTAGAGGAAGGGCCTAAACTACATTCTGTTTGATTTTCTACATTTCGGTTAGTTTTCCATTCAATAACAATGGTTAGAGGAAGAACCACCTAAAGTTCTAACGCTCCTCTTGACTAGTCGGAGGCTCATAGAGAACAACATTGGGAACTAGTTCATCTTGTGGTGGGCACTTCCGTCGCTCCCACTATAGGAATGATAGCCAGCTTACCTCTCGTAGCCCACCATAAGACTACTGTTATTATTCCTAGATTTGATACAATGAAAATGAGGCACCAGCGTTAAGAAGCACTAGAAAACATAGTAAAAGAACTAGCTGAGGTGGTTAGAATGGTGACATAGGCACAAGCCCTCGGCATGCAAAGATAGGTTGAAGTTGTTGTGCCAGGAGGAATACTCCAGCAACCACAATGAGAAGCTTCGGAGGAGTAGCTAGCTAAACAAGCACATCAGCACACTAATTTAGGTCACTCGTCCAACTTACGAACAAGATTAAATGTCAACCAAGCACATGAGAATTATAATGATTAGCAATGTGAGAGTTCACATCAAGTAAAAAGCTCGAATAGGACCAGACAAGATCATGTGTTTAGTAAACATTCATTGGGTAATGGGCAGAAAAAGCATGGAAACTCATATCATCACTTTCGTGACCATGAAGGTAGAAGTTAGCAATCTTCTAGCTGAGAATTTGAGACTTATAACCCAATGGTAGAAGAGTTACTCTGGAGGGTGATGCAGTTAGAGGAACACCCTCAAGCACTGGGCAGTTGAAAACACTATGAGGAGAGGACACCATTCACTAGTGAGATCGAAATGGAGCCTCTCCTTTGTAAATTTTAAATCCCCATGATTTCATAATACAATAGGGATAATGACCTTTACGACCACCTGGACACATTTAATGTACAAATGGATCTCCAAACAACCAATCCTTTGGTCAAGTGCCATGTCTTCCTACTACTCTTGGAGACATACCTCGAATGTGGTTCAGGAATCTCCCAGCCTGTAGCATTAATAGTTGGGAAGAATGTCAGAGGAGATTCACCAACTAATATAAGGCATTGATATGGTAGCTCTCACCATCTTACCACCTTACAATGGTCTTTCAACAGAAAAACAAGTTACTAAAAGACTGCGTCACCCATTTCAGGCACGAGGTCAATAATGTAGAATGTCCCTCAAGTGAAAACATCCTAACAGTGATCTCAGTAGGACTTTGCAAGGACGGTAAGTTATACATAAGCATATATAAGACTCTAGTGAAAGACTTGGTTGAGTTTTATGAATGAGTTGCCAAGGAAATCAGGTGGGAAGAGACCTTCAATCTAAAGAAATCCAACTAAAAGGAAGATACAAATACTACTAGCCAAAGTAAAAAGAAGAGTAATGGCAAAAAAAGTAAAGAAAGATGGAAGGACGACTCAACTAATCATGTTGTAAAAAAGGCCAGGAGGGAATGACCTTGGTATGCAGGTCACAATGATACCTACAGAATCCTATCTAACACTCAAGATAGGATCTTTGCAACAAAAAGGAATGAGGAAGATTTCAGGAAGCCCAATTTAACAAAGATCCCTACTAGGTACAGAAACAATGACAAGCTTTGTGCCTACCATGATGAAACTGGGCACAATGCTTTGGATTGCTAGGCACTAAAAGATGAAATTGAAGACCAAATTAGAAGCGATCACTTGAGAGATTATGTGGTGTGACCTGTAAGCCGACGACCTTAGCAGCCCTGACAACTAGTGCAACAACAATGCTAGTGGACTCTAGAACAAGAGGACGTGCCCGCAATGAAAATAATGTTCACCATCCATGACGGGCCTCACATCACAAGTACTTCAATAGATTGCATGAACACTACATGCGAGAGGCAAACCACGTCCTATTCACAGGACATGGTGAATCTAAAAGG
This sequence comes from Saraca asoca, assembly GCA_026873985.1. Classification (NCBI taxonomy): domain Eukaryota; kingdom Viridiplantae; phylum Streptophyta; class Magnoliopsida; order Fabales; family Fabaceae; genus Saraca; species Saraca asoca. Next base: position 21,945 of record JANHAO010003111.1, on the reverse strand, counting down.
CTTGCCACGAAGGCTAAAATGACCTCAGATAGCATCACCTTTATGAATGAAGATGCATGAGAAGTATGTTCTCCTCACAATGGCACATTTGTTATCTGAGCTAAAATTGGTAATGTTGAAGTACAAAGAATAATGATTGATACTGGTAGCTCAGTGAATGTCATGTACAAGGGATGCTTTAATCAAATGGGTATAAGCTCAAATCAGTTGAAACCTTCCCTAACTTTCAATAACTCTAGGAGATTCAAACCACCAAGCTACTATCCTAATAGATTTCTTAATTATAGACTGTCTCTTAACATACAATGTGGTGTTGGGATGACCGGATATGAATGATCTAGACATGGTCACATCTACTAGGACTCTTACCATCTAATTCCCAACCCCAAATGGAGTTGGATGTGTACAAGGTGAGCAGCATGTAGCTTGATGCTGCTATAAAGATGGGGTCAAACTAGGAGTAAAAGGGAAGAAAGTTAATATGGTGTGTGATGGAGAGCAATAAGCTGGGTGCACAATAGGAGTTAGCCATAAATTTGACCCCCTACAAGGTGGATGCAAAAAAAGCAATTGGTTTGGTAGAAGAGCTCAAAGACATAAGGGTTAGTGAGGCAGAGGCTAAAAAGTGCCTCAAGTTAGGAAAGAACCTATCTCCAAACAAAAAAACCTAGCTAGCTGAATTCCTCAAGGCAAACTTGGATGTGTTTGCCTAGAACCATGAAGACATCATAGGAATAGATCCTAAAGTCATGTCACACAAGCTCAACATAGACCCTTGTCACAAGCCAGTTTGCCAAAAGATAAGGCCTATGACTACTGAGTGCTATGTCGCTCTAAAAAAAGAAATGGATAAACTCTTAGCTAATAAGTTTATCCATAAGGCCCATTACCCGACCTGGGTAGCCAACCCTATGCTTGTGAATAAAAAGAATAGGAAGTGAAGGACTTGTATTGACTTTATAGATCTTAACAAAGTATGTCCAAAGGATAGCTTCCCTTTTCCAAGAATTGATTAGCACATGAATGCAACTGTTGGTCATCACTTACTCAACTTCATGGATGCTTACTCAGGATACAATCAGATCCCCATGAATCCATCAGACAAGGAACACACTTCATTCATCACTAACCTTGGCTTGTATTACTACAGGGTGAAGCCTTTCAAATTGAAGAATACAGGGGCAGCTTATCAACGATTAGTAATATGATATTCAAGGAGTAAATCAGAAAGACAATGGAAGTATACATGAACAACATGTTGGTGAAATCTGAACAGGTCACCAACCACATATGCAATCTTGAGGAAATGTTCCAAATCCTAAGGAAATATCGAATGAAGCTGAATCCACTCAAGTGTGCCTTTGGAGTGGCTTCAGGAAAGTTTCTTAGATTTATGGTAAACAATAGGGGAATCAAGGCAAATCCGGAGAAAATCAAAGCTCTCATTGACACGAAGTCTCCAACTGGAGTCAAAGACGTATAGAGCCTTAATGGCCAAGTCACAGCACTCAGTAGCTTCATCTCGAACGTGATAGATAAGTGCGTCCCCTTCTTTGATGCATTGAAAAAGGCCAAATGCTTTGAGTAGATTGAGCAATGCAAGATCACTTTTCAGTAGCTTAAGGAATATATGGGCCAAGCCCCTCCCTTGTCCAAACCAAAAGAAGGTGAAAAGCTCATTGTTTACCTGGGAGTATGTCGGCATGCTCTCAATGTGGCCTTCATATGAGAAGAAGGTGGAGCACAATTCTTAATTTATTATGTAAGCAAAAGATTGTTAGATGCTGACATAAGATACTCACTAATGGAGAAACTTGTTTACTGCCTCATAATAGCATCAAGGAAGTTGAGACCATGCTTCTAAGCACATAGCATCATGGTGCAAACACAGTTCCCACTAAGGTAGATCTTATAAAAGACTAATGCTTCAAGTCATACTCAATTGGGCAGTTATGGTAGCCTAGTTTGACATTGAGTATAGGCTAAGACTATCAATCAATGGACAAGCCTTAGCAGACTTCATTACAGAATTCATAGGCCCCACAAACGAGATAAAAGCCCCAAAAGCTCCATATTGGGAGTTATGTGTTGATAGATCATCAAGTGAGTAGAAAGCTAGGATAGGAGTGCTTCTTATTAGCCCAGAGAAGCACAAAATCCTTTGTGCTCTAACATTTGGTTTTCAGGCCACAAACAATGAAGCTAAATATAAAGCATTATTGGCAGGGCTCCATTTGGCAAAAGAGATGTGAGTTGAAAACCTAAAGATATTTAGCAACTCTTAAGTCATAGTTTGTCATGTACGAGGTGAATACCAAATAAGGGGGTCAAAATGGCCATTTACCTCTAAAAGGTTAGGGAACTACTTGATTCTTTTCAACAATATGAGGTCAATCAAATTTTGTGAGCTCAAAACACACATGCAGATGCATTAGCTCACTTAGCCACAATAAAAGATGCAGATTTCCTAGGAGCAATTCTAGTGGAGCTCTTTCTATTACCAAGCATAGATCCGAAAGAAGCTGTGATGACAATTATTGTGGCAAATGACTCATGGATGTATCCAATCTTGGATTACCTACAAGATGGCAAGTTGCCGCAAGGTAAACTTGAAACATGTCATCTATGAGCTCAAGCAGCTAGATATTGTATCTTTGATGACATGTTATATAAAAAAAGATTCTTCGCTCTATTCTTAAGGTGTATCGATGACCATAATTGTGCCACTATCTTGAAAGAAATTAATATTGATCATTATGGGAACCATGCTAAGGGGCCTATCTCTAGCTCAAAAGGCACTTTAGCAGGGATTCTATTGGTCAATAATGAAGCAGGACACCATTAATCTCATAAAAAGATGCAACAAATGCCAAAGATTTGCCAAATTCCCATGAGCTCCACTGCCTACCTGCAACAAAAGGTCAATCCATGGCCTTTCATGATTTGGGGCATAGACTTAATTGGACGACTCCCAATAGCTCGCAAGAATTGTAAAAATGCAGTTGCAACTGTTGACTATTTTACCAAATGGATAAAGGTGAATGAACTCATGGAAATATCTTCTTTGAAGATTGAAAAATTCATATGGGCTAACATTATTTATAGGTTTGGAGTCCCTCAGTAGATTGTGATTGATAATGGGACCCAATTTAATAATGAGTAGTTCATTAAGTTCTGCACGACCTCAAAATTGTGAAAAGCTTCTCAACTATAGACCATCCACAAGCCAATGGGCAAGTTAAAGCTATTAACAAAATCATCAAGCAAATCTTGAAAATAAAGTTGGAGACCAAAAGGGGAGCATGGGTAAACAATCTACAAAAAGTACTTTGGGCTTATAGAACCACAACTCGCAGCACCACAAGAGAAACTCCCTTCTCAATGATGCGTGGATCTGAAGCCATGATCCCTGCAAAACTTGAAGTAACTTCACAACAAAGAGCTACTTTCAACCCTGAAGTTAATGATCAACTGCTTGCTGTAAACCTTGATCTCATAAAGGAGACACGAGAAATAGCCCACCTTAGGATTGTGACCTACCAGCAATGGGTTCCAAGATACTATAACAGAAAGGTCTGTGTTCAAAGCTAAAATATTGGTGACCTCATACAGTGCCTTACTCTTCCTAGAGCTCACAATGCTAGTGATAGGACACTAGATCCAAACTGGAAAGGCCCTTACATTATCAATAAGGACCTAGGGTACAAAGCTTATCATCTAGCAAATATGAATGGAGATGAATTTCCACAAGCTTGGAATGTTGAGCACCTTCACCCTTATTATCAATAAATTTTTAATTTTCCCTCTTATTCTTGTAACATTATATCTTTGCTTGTTAATCTTTGAATAAGATTATGTATATTGTTATACAGGGAGCAAATTATTCTTGGACAAAAAAGGCCATTTTGCTAGTTGCCACTCATTCAATTCGACCAAAAAGTTATTATATGTAACTTACCTAAGCAATCAATTTGTGCTAATTGAGGTGCAACTTACATGTAACCTACTTGAGTGTTGAATTTGTGCTAGCTGAGGCGCAGCTCTCATGCGACCTACTTAGGTACTTAACCCGACAAATATACATTCCTTGTATGAGCAAATATACATTGTCATAGATATTCTAACAAATATACATTGGCATAAACAATCCAACAAATATATATTGTCATAGATATTCCAACAAATATACATTGCCTAATAGAGCAAATATACATTGTCATGAACAATCTGGTGAATATACCTTGTCTAATAAAGCAAATATACATTGTCATGGCCAACTTGACAAATATACATTATCATGCTTGCCAAGTGTTGCATGCAATCTATTGAGCATTCAACTATGGAAACCAAAGAACAAAACAGGAATACTTTCATTGGAAAGCCTTTTTTAATGAGGTGAATGTACACGTGGAAGTTCAAAATGGAACTCAATTACAACATCATGGCCTACTAAGAAGATTGACCCTCAGAGACTATGCTTTTGTGGGATGGAGGATCAGTATATGGGGTGAGCAAGTCATCCATCATTTGATCATCAGTAGCCTCCATAACTTGTGAGCTGTTTTCCCTTTGAATAATGCCCTGGGCAGAAGAAACTTCACCTATAGGCTGTGCATCCTTATTGGGAGAAGCTATTTTCTCATCCTCTTTAAAGCTCTAATAGTTTCATGGACATCCCCATTAAAGAAGGTGAAATCCATATCTAGGTGCTTCTCCCATAGGGTGAACAAGAAATTCATGAAAGTATCTTCTTTTGCTTTTGTGACTAGCACTGTGGTTTCTACCTTAGCTTGAGCAATTTCTTCTTTTGCCAAAATAGCTTCATTCCTGGTCACCTTTTCGATAGCCTTAGCTTGCTACATTGCCACATCCAACTCACCTTTTACTCTTGCTAGTTCATTAACTAGTTTATTAAGATCAAAGGAAAGGCTAGACTTGACAACCTCATGGTTTACTACTTTGTGATACAAAACATCCTTGGCTTCTTTCTTGGTGGCCTCAGCATCTCTTGTTATGTCTCTCAGCTCCAACGCTTCATCTCTTAAGGTGGCTAGATCACCCTCAATCTTCTTCTTCTCTGCCTCCTAAACCAGAAGCTCATCCCTCAGTTTAATTGTTCACAATGTGCTCTACGAAATTAAACATGTAATTGTTTTATCTAACTATTTTTGTTTGATTTCTCTGTAGTGATGAAATATGTAGCCCATCAGACCCTTGCTAGACATCTCAGATTCCAGTGCTTGGGTATGTGTTTCCAGAATCTGGTCCACACTCCCCTTGAGGAAGTCAAAATATGCCCCTATTCTCAAGTAGAGGCTGTCAGGTCACCCTTTTGCGTTGGCCCTAGATGCAACTTGCTCAAAAGCAACTTCCTTCCATTTGTCCATTTTTTGCTTTTTAGCAGTGGGCTCAAGCACAAGTGGAACCTCAACGACCTCAACCACATGCAACTATGAAATGGGAACCAATGTCTGTGAGGTCACTACTGCTACAACTAGAGAAGATTGACTCTCGGCAACAGGGGCAGTGGTAGTAGCCGGAGTAAATAAAGTCACAACAGCAATAGGTTCAATAGATTGAGTAGGGGCTCAAGGAGCATGAAGGATCAACCTTGCCATTCCTTTAAACTCTTAGAAGTGTGCTAGACCAACCGCTATGATCTGATGAGCTCCGATGTCTTCAATGAGCTCGATGTTTAGTGCTGGAGTGAACTTATGTGAATGTAGAAGCTCCTCGTCAAATTTGAGGTCATTTTTTAAGTTGCTCATAGTAGTAAATTGAACCAACACTTTAACTTCCTTAGCCCCCAATGCTAGTTTCTCCTTACCAGCTCCCTCTATAAAGTATAATAAAAATGCCAAATTGAGGAACAAATAAACATAATTTCATACAAGCTCACACATCCTTAGCTCACTTACCAGGAGTAAGGACAAAACCAAAATTGTGAAAAGGACACAAAGAAGGGCAAGAAACATAAAACAAGTGGGTTTTGTAGTTCCCCACATTAGATTTTCCCTTTGCATCAACTTCTGGTAAAATTTTCTTATATTTGGTCTGCCTAGCTGAAAGATAATAAAACCTATCCTGATAACTTGTGCTCTTAATGCTATAAAGATAGCAGAAAACCCTTGCTAAAGGAGGTGGGAGATCAGTCCTAAGATAAAGAAGGGCAAAGGAGGTAAGCTAAGAATAGGAATTCTGGTTGAGCTAGTATAGGTAAAGATTTAGTTTATTCAACAACTCTACAATATAAGGATGGATTGGGAACCTAAGCCCAACATTAAGGTGGTGAGTGCCGATAGTAACAAAACCCAAAGGGGGATAGGCTATGTGGTCGTCAAGAGAGGGTGCCAAAATATGACAACCCTTAAAAAGATGATATGTCTCAACTATGTCCTTATGCTCGTCAAGTCTAATGGTTAAGGGATAATGCTTAAACATTGTACGACCTGAGTATCCATGACCACTAATGACCTATTGACCCTTAGTAGGGTCAGGATGAACAACAAATTCCTCTACAACCCTACCACACCCGGAGGCCACTTCATCTACAACATGTACTAGCTCCTCACTATGGGTTAGAGAATCAGGCTCATCAGCACTCCCTATCAGGTAACAGCGGTGTTTATGTGCTACAACCATCTACAAATAAGGAAAAGGAATTGTCAGGTTACTATAAGTAGACCATACCAAAGAACTAAGACTAATAGAGAGATTTCCTATGCAACAAGCCATACAATGCCTTAAGTTACCATTCCTGAAACCCTAACATAGGGGGTTCAACTAACAGACCTATTAAGATACTAAACCTTGGAGAACAGGAGATTAAATTCAACAAACTATAGCCCTAAAAATAGGAGACAAAATTTCTAGCAAACACATAACATACCAGAAACCCACAAAGCCAAGCATTCAAAAAAAGCAAAAACCATAGAGTTTGAAAAGGCTTACCGTATCAAGAAAACGAGATTAAGCTCTGAAAATGATCAACAAAATATGGTCTTTGGCAATACAAAATTTGGAATGCTTTATGACAAATTTGATGAAATAGGAAAATGAAGAGTAGTGGCAACTGTAGGTAAGCTTGAAAGTAGAAATGCACATTTTCAAAGTGACAAATGAAAGGGTAAAAGGGTTTCTTCTCATCTTATAACTCTATCAGCCCCATTGTTGGATCAAGAGGGTAATCAACTACCCTTGGTATGAATTGGCATGGATAAAATGATAAAGCCATTTGTTTAAACAGTGGTGCAACAAATCACTATTATCAGCTTTTACCAATGAACTGCAGCTTCTAATTCGTAGCTCAAACTGAGAGCTGGGGGGCTAGTGTTGTGGGTGTTTTTTGGAACCATATAAATGGGCTAGTAAAAGCCTGGCAGACAAAGCCCAGTTAATAAAGGGCCACTCCAACCAGGATTGAACTCGCTAAAGCATGGCATCAGCTCACAATAGGCAAGCCTCAGGTCACTGGTACACAAGGGTCGAAGCAGCAGCCTCAACTCGTCAAAGATGGGGTTTGGCCCACAAATCTTAGTGCCCCTGTTGTCGTAAAACCTGAGGATGAATCAACTTGTGGGTATTAACTTGCACGATTAAATATTTATTTTCATGGGAAAAAGTGAAGTAAATTGCAACTCTAGAATCATTCCTTTTTTAACATATTGTACCCCCTAAAGACTATAAATAGAGTTTAAGATCATTATACAAATGGCATGAAAAAAGCTGATACAATAGAGATCAAGCTATCAACAATATTCAAAAACTCTGTAAACACATTCTCAAAAATATACTATCATGGACGTAGGGGTCAATAATTAACTTTAGCTGAACCACACTAAAAACCCCTGGTGTTATCTTATTCTTCCTCTCTCTCTCCACCCATCTCTCTCTTTGCACTTTCCATTTGCAATTTAGGTTTTAGGAACTTCTTGGTTGACAAAATTCACGTGTCAATAGACTCACTTATAGATTAGTTATATTCCATTGCATAAGAAGGCTTAAATATTTTTCTTTTTTCCTCTAATTTGAATTTCTCCAAATTATTGATAGATGGCAAGGAAATTTGAGAAGGGTAGCAAAAGCTTGAAAAAAATCGCTTAATACTAATTAATTTGGTCATAAGTTTGAATCTACTAAAGTGGTATAATCTATTTGAGTATATTAATGTTCTAAGTAAAATTTTGATCAAATTAATTTTTTATAATTTAAATGGTGAAATCAAATTTATGAATTATGAATGAATGACAAATTTTATCTTAACTATTTTTTAAAAATTGAAGAGATAACTTAGAAACAAGATATATGATATCTATATTTGATTATAAACCATAAAATCACATTTTTAATAACACATGTTATTTAAAAATTGAAGGAATTGTTGAAAAACAGGATATATGATATCTATATTTGATTAAAAATCATGTAACCTTCTTTCTAATAAAAAAAGAAAGGAATAATTGAGAAGTAGAGGGTTAGAAAAGTCATTTAAGCTAATTATTATTTTATAATCAATTTCCTATCCTTATCTCCAACTCAACAACATATACCTATCTAAATTTCTGTACTTTGAGTTTTGCATATCATAAAACAAGTGATAATATAGAATAACTAATCATATGATTCCACTGGCATTTTGGGTGCTAATAGCCTATTTTAGATTTTTTAACAAATCTCCTAAAACTTAAAAGGTGATAAATCAATATGGTTTTCTATTCCCAATGATATTTTCCATTGGCAAACAAAATTTTTAAACTAAGATTATTTTATAATTTTCTTTTGTTTCTTAATTAACATATTATTAATTTTAATTAGGGCAATAAGTTTAAATTTATGGAAGCTGTATAATCTATTTGATCAAACTAATGTTCTAAATAAAATTTTGACTAAACTAATTTTCTATTATTTAAATAGTAAAATTAGATTTATAAATCATGAATAGATAATAAATTTTGTCTTCAATAAAATCTCATTTCTAGAGGGGCATGTTATTTAAAAATTAATAGGGATAATTGAGAAGCAAGATATATGATATCTATATTTGATTATAAATCACTTAATCTTTTTAAAAAAGGAAAAGGATAATTGAAAACTATGAGATTAAAAAATTTATTTTAACAAATTACTATCATAAATTTAATTTCCTATTATCATCCATGTATAAACTTTTATGACTTGAGTTTTAATATCATAGAGATAGTGACAAAATAGAATATTCAATTATATGATTCCATTGACATTTGTATATTAATAGCATGTTTCATTCTTTTATAATTTTTTTAAACATTTTGAGTTGGATAAACAATGAAAATGAGGATAAAGTATGATCTCCTAAATCATAAAATGTAATAATCCTCTATGGCGTTTATTCTCAATGATTTTTTTTTTCATTTACAAATAAAATATTTAACCTATGATCTTTTTATAATTTCCTCTTTTTTTTTTTTTGTTAATTAAGATCAATAAGTTTGAATTTATGAAAGTAGTGTAAGTTATTTAAGAATTAATTTGGTCTGAGTAAAACTTTGACCAAAACGAATTTGTTTTGTAATTGAAATGAAAAAATCGAATTTATGAATCATGAGTGGATAATAAATTTTATCTTGACTAAAACCATATTTCTAGAAGCAAATATTATTTAAAACTTGTAAGGGATAATTGAAAACATGATCGATGATATCTATATTTGATTATAATCTACTTAACCTTTTTAAACCTGTTTCACTTTTTTTAACAATTTCATATTATTTATGCAATTTAATAAACGTGATCCCTTGAAAAACTTCTCTTTTGACAATGCCACATTATCCTTATTTTTGTGAAGCCATATCAAAAAATAACAAATATAGATTTTGTTACTTATTTATTTTTATTTTTATCTCTTTTAACTTTTTAAAAATTATGAAACAAAAAATAGAAATATCAAATCCTAATCAATCTTCTAAAATTAAGTTACAACCATTATCAATCTTTATCTTAAGTTTTGATTTTTTATTTAAATTTTACTATTTATTTCTCTTTATTATTTTCTTTTTACTTTTTAAGAATTGATAGGAAAAATTTAAAGTCAAAAAATAAAATCTTAATTAATCTTCTAAAATAAAATTTCAACTTTTATGTTAATCATAAATTTGTAATTTACATTTTAACTTTTATCGAAATTTTACTATTTAGTTATCCTTTTTTTTTCTTTTGCTTATAAAAGTTGGAAAATAAATATTAACTGACCTTTAAAAATCAAGTTGTTGTATTATTTTTATATCTAATATAAGATTTTAGTTTAAATTTTAATATTGATATTTTACTATTTTTTGATAAAATATTTGCTCTCTTTTGTTAAGTAGTACTTTCTTATAATTAAAAAAAAAAAACTAAAACACTAAGTCCTTCACAAATGTAAGATTTTTCAATTTGGTCATCATTTAATTTTTATTCTCAATTTATTCCTGCATAGATTCAATTTGATTTAATTAGGTCTTTTTATCCATTTGTCTTTAACTTTGTTAATGAAATTGATTATATGAAAATCTAAAATCTGATCTAATACTCTTTAATGTTTACATAGTACCATCCATACTATAAACCTATTTTATAATTTTAATTCAAAAGTAGGAACATAAGATAACCACTTTAATTTCTTCCTTTTCTATCATTTCATACTTGTTATTTTGATTCACATAAACACTTAATCTTCTTATATAAGTTATATTTAATGTCTATACAAATATTGGGTAGCATCACATAAGATTTGAGATTTCTAAATCATTATTTTATTTGAGATTTCTAAATTATTATTTTATTTAATAAGATATGAAGCACATGGACAAAAGAACTTGTGTAAAGAAAATTGAACCTGCTAGGAGTGAAAATTAAGATAAAAATTAAATAAGGATTAAATTAAAAAAGCTTGCATATATAAGGGATTAAAATGATGTTTTAGTCTAAAAAGATTTTAAGGTATTTCACAAGATAGAAAATTATTATTATTATTAATATTATTATTCTTTGATATTTATGTTTACAATAAGTTAGTATACTTTCAAATTCTTTTATAACCATTATAAATATACATTACATGTAAATTTCGTTAGTATAAATAATAGATATTCATATTTTATTATTAAACTATGCAACACATGGGTATTATTCTAGTTTATAGTAAAAGAGAAATTACTAATGTCATATTGGAATACATGACAATTTCTCATGAAATATTTTTTCTACAAAACATATTTAATTATATATTATATTTAGATTGTATTCCTGTTATGGGCATTTCTCGATTTAGATGAAGAAGGTCAGCTAAAGCCTAGAGAATTGTGAGTCAAGGCAGAGAGGCATGGCCTAGCTCAAAGTAAGGTCACTAGGGGCCATTTGATAGATCACATGATGCACGCTCATAGACCTCGATCAATAGAAGTGATGGCGAGCTCTTCTCTACATCGAGGGAAACAGCTAATGTCTGACAGATATAGTCTAAGTACTCTACCAATCTGCAGAATAGCCCTTAGAGTCCGACATTGATTTGCCTAGCATTTAATGCTTAGCATAGATGTAATCATAGTCCTACATTGATAAATTACGATTTGTAACCCTCCTAACTTATATAAATAGGACGGGATAGTCATAATAGGGGGACGAGAAAAATAAATGTAGAAGCTTTGCTGATATGTTCTCTCATATATGCTTGTATAATAAGAAAACACTGAGAAAAGCAAATATACTCATCATGGACGTAGGGGTCATTTGGACTTTGGCCGAACTACGATAAAAACCTCTCCTTGATTTCTCTTCCCTTCGCTTGAATCTTCTTCTATTTCATTATACTTTATACAATTTGACAGCAGTTTGGTTCCCAGAACCTCTAGTTAATCGATTACCAAAATCGACTGTCAACATTTTGGCACACTTGGAGGGATCAAATTGCTCTCCTGTCTTTTGTTGATCGAACACAATGGCAAGAGGAAGGGTAACCAGGAGCTTAGGTGTTGCCGCTAACCAACCAGGCAGCCATGAAGAATGGCGACGAGACATACCTGGAGAAGAATGCCCAGTCCTGGCAAGTACCTCCTTCGCCCTCCCGGAGGTTGGTGGTGTGTAGGCCCTACATTAGCTCCAAGAAGCACTTGAAGGTACGGTAAAAAGGCTTGCTAACGCAGTTGAGGCATTGACCTAGCCATATACCCAAAAGATTAGAGAACAAGGTGAGGTCACCTCCATCATGGAAGCGGCCCAACAATCGCAGGTAGAGACACTAGCATGAAGGCAGCAGCTAGTTGGGAAAGAAGCCCGGAGGGCTAGTTTAGATCATTCCTCTAGCTTGCAACCTGAAATGGAAGGATGACGAGCTCGTAAGAATAGGGGAAACTAGCAAGCTGAGAGCTCGCACTGCACTGAAGGCTCAAAGGTGTGGCACGAAAATGGCAAAAGCCAGTGATCCGAGGTCTAAGATCAAATAATTGAAGAGCTAATGCAGAGGGTACAAAAGTTAGGGAAATGCCCCTCAGCCCAAGAGCAATCAGGTCGCTATGAAGGGAGGACTGCACTATCCAAGGAAATCGAAATATAACCTCTCCCCCATCGCTTCAAAGTCCCAACCATCCCACCATATGATAGAAGAGGTGACCCCTATGATCATTTGGATGCTTTTAACATCCAAATGGACCTTCAGACCAGCAACCCATTGGTCAAATGTCAGGTCTTTCCGGCTACTCTTGGGGATGTGCCGCGGGCATGACTCAAGAGTCTTCTAGCTCATAAAATTAGCAGCTGGGAAGAATGTCAAAATAAATTTATTTATCAATATGGGGCCCTTAAGAAACAGCTCGCACCATCTTGCCACCTGGCAATGATCTTTGAAAGAAAGGACAAGTCATTGAAAGACTAAATTACAAGATTTCGGTGTGAAATCAGCAACATAGAGAGCCCTTTCAATGATAGTATTCTGATGGTAATCTCGACAGGACTATGCAGGGACAGAAAACTATACGAGAGCATATACAAGCCCCCAATAAGGAACTTGAGAGAGTTCTATGAGCAAGTTGCAAAAGAAATTTGGTAGGGGGAAATGTTTAGTTTGAAGGGACTTAGGCAGAAGAATGAAGCTAATAGTTCATTTTCTGGCAAGGATGGAAAAAGAAGCAACCGCAGCAAAGGCAGAATACACCAAGTTAACAATATGGGTATTCAGCCCTTGAAGAGAGCTAGGATGGCATCATCTAAGCCCCAAGGTCACTATGACAACTACAACATCCTATCCGACACCCTAGAAAGAATATATGTCACTGAAAAGCATAAGGAAAATTTCGGGTGACATAGGCTCCTACTGACCCCCTCAAAGTGCAGGGATTCAAGTAGGTTCTATGCCTATCATAACGATATCAAGCACACCACCTCTGAATGCCAATCTCTTAAGGACGTAATCGAGGACTTCATCCGAAGAGGCTGCCTAAAAAATTATATGGTGCAACCGGTAAGCCAACGATCTCCATGACGTGCAGCATGACCTCCCCCTAACATCAAACAAGAGAAAACAACAGTGGTTAGGACCATTTACATAATCCATGGAGGACCGCACATCGTAGGGGGCTCACGCAACTCGCGAGAGTAATACGTGCCAAATGCGAGCTATGTCTTGTCTACAGGTAGTGAGTCTACTAGACCCGCTAAGAAAGCAAGGGCGATTTCCAAGTGTATTACTTTCATGGATGATGATGAACAGGGAGTCCAATCCCCTCATAATGATGCCATAGTCATCAGGGCCAAGGTCGGAAACGTTGAGGTGCGGAGGATTATGCTAGATACCACAAGTTTGGTCAACATCATGTACAAGAAGTGTTTTGATTAGATGGGGTTGACTCAGAGCAATCTCAAATCTTCACCCGAGCCTCTCTTCGGTTTCACTAGTGACTTGGTATTTCCCATGGGGAGAGTCAGGCTTTCCATCACTTTGGGGGATAAGGACCGTTAATCGACTATTTTGGCCTATTTCCTGGTTGTGGATTGTCCCTTGGCCTACAACATAGTCCTAGGCCAAACAACGATGAACGATCTAAACTTGGTCATGTCCACCAAAACATTGACAGTCCAATTCCCAACCATGAATAGGGTCAGATGCATACAAGGTGAGCAATATGTGGCCCGGTAATGTTACGAGGATGCCATCAAGCTCAGGGAAAAAGGCAAAAGAGTGGATGCAGCTCCTAATGAAAAGTCCCAGGCTCTGAACTTAATTGAAATTAATCATGATCTTGACCTGCATGACTGGGAGACGGATAGGGAGACCAAGCCAGTTGAAGAGATCGAAGAGGTTGGGGTCAGCAAGGTAGATGATTAAAAGTGTCTCAAGCTTAGGAAAAGCTTGCCCTCTAATGTGAAAGGCCGGTTGATAGATTTCCTTAAGGAAAATTTGGATGTCACCTAGAGTCACGAGGACATGGTGGGAATTAACCCCAAAATTGCATCGCATAAGTTAAATGTTGACCCTTACCACCAGTCGGTGAGGCAGAAAAGAAGACCTTTAACTGCAGAACATTCTTGTGCCCTGAAGGAAGAAGTGGATAAGTTGCTGGTGAACAAATTCATCTGAGAGGCTCATTACCCAGTCTAGGTAGTGAACCCTATCTTGGTTAGAAAGAAGGATGGGAAATGGAGGACATGCATTAACTTCATAGACCTGAATAAAGCCTATCCAAAAGATAGCTTCCCCTTACCAAGGATTGACCAACTTGTTAATGCAATGGTCGGACACGAACTCCTTAGCCTCATGGACATGTACTCCAGGTATAACTAAATACCCATGGAGCAACAGGATGAAGGGCACACCTTGTTCATCAAGGACTGAGGGCTGTATTGCTATAAGGGATGCCTTTTGGACTCAAAAATGCTGGGGCAACCTATCAATGGCAGGTCAATATAATGTTCAAAGATCAAATTAGGAAGACTATGGAGGTCTATGTGGATGATATGCTCATGAAGTCCAGACAGGTCTTGAATCATGTAAATGACCTGGATGAAATATTCTAGATCCTATGAAAATACCAGATGAAGTTGAATTCGCTCAAATGTGCGTTTGGAGTAGCTTCTGGAAAGTTTCTTAGGTTCATGGTGAATGATAGAGGTATAGAGGCAAACTCTGAGAAAATCAAAGCACTCATCAACATGAGATTGCCAAGCAGAGTTAAAGACATCCAGAGCTTAACCGATTGGATCACGGCCCTTGGTAGATTCATTTCAAAAGCAACGGATAGGTGCTTGCCATTCTTTGAAGCCTTAAGGAAAGTGAGGCATTTTGAATGGACAGAGGAATGCAAAGTCACCTTTGTACACCTGAAGGAATACATGGGTCAAGCCCTACTCCTATCTAAACCATAGGAAGGTGATAGTTTGACCCTTTATCTGGGGATGTCTCAGCATGCCATTAGCACGGCCCTTGTCTGTGAGGAAAATGGAGCACAATTCGCAGTTTACTATGTGAGTGAAAGGTTGGTAAATGCTAAGGAAAAATACACTCCTATGGAAAAGCTAGTCTATGGCCTTGTTGTTGCGTCGAGAAAACTATGGCCTTACTTCCAGGCCCATTCCATTAAGGTCCCAACTTGGTATCCATTGGGATAGACCCTCCAAAAGGTGGATGCTTTAGGTTGCTTGCTTAAGTGGGTAGTTAAGCTCACCCAATTTGACATCCACTTCAAATCGAGGTCAGTAATTAAGGGACAAACTTTGGTTGACTTCGTAGCTGAATTCATCGGACTTGTGGGGGAAGAGGTAGAAATCTTAGAAGAACTATGGTGGGAACTTAATATAGATGGGTCCTCGTGCAAGCATAGGGCAAGAGCAGGGGTCCTATTAATCAGCCCAGAAGGACATAATGAAGCGGAATATAAGGCACTCCTCACAGGACTTCATCTAGCAAAAGAGGTATGAGCTAAAAACCTAAAGGTCTTAAGTGATTCTTAATTAATTGTTTGCCACGTAAAGGGGGAATACCAAGCAAAAGGACTGAACATGGCTATTTATCTCCAAAAGGCCCAGGAATTGCTCCATAAATTTCAAAAATGCAAAATTAGTCAAGTCCCTCGTGCTCAAAACATGCATGTGGACGCATTAGCCTGGTTGGCTGCAGTAAGGGATATGAAATTTTCAGGCGCAATACCCGTGGAAGTTCTTCCGTCTCCTAGCATTGAGCAGAAAAATGCCGTAATGTGGACCACTGTGGCACCTAGCTCATGGATGAACTGCATCTTGAAATACCTGTAACATGGTGAACTTCTAGAAGATAAGTTAGAAGTGTGCCATATACGGTTCCAAGCTGCTAAGTATTGCATCATAGACGACATGCTCTACCAAAGGGGCCTCTCGGCCCCGCTTCTCCAGTGCATCAATGGTCTCGTTTGCAGTCTCGTCCTAAAAGAAATACACACTGAACACTATGGAAACCATGTTGGGGGGCTGTCATTGGCTTAGAAGGCCCTCCAACAAGGTTTCTTCTAGCCGACCATGAAACAGGATGCAATTGACCTTGTCAGGAGATGCGACAAATGCCAAAGATTTACCATGATTCCCCGGGCTCCCCTAGCTTGCCTCTAACAAATGATTAGGCCTAGACCTTTCATGATATAAGGGATTGATCTGATAGGACCCCTTCCCGCAGGTCATGAAAATTGTAAATACGTTGTAGTAGGGGTAAATTACTTCACCAAATGGGTAGAAGTGAAAGAGTTGGCCCATATTTCTTCTTCACAAATCAAGAAATTTGTTTAGAGCAATATTATCTACTGATTCGGTGTTTCTCAGCAAATAGTGTCTAATAATGGGACTCAGTTTACTAGCGAACAATTCATGTAATTCTATGATGACCTTAGGATCCTAAAAAGTTTCTCATCTGTAGACCACCCTCAGATTGATAGGTAGGTAGAGGTACTGAATAAAATCATTAAGAAAATTTTAAAGAAGTAGTTGGAAGCAAGAAAGCGGGCATGGGTAGACGAATTGCCAAAAGTGTTTTAGGCTTATCATACCACAGCCTACAGCACCACAAGAGAAACCTCTTTTTGGATGGTCTATAGAACCGAGGCAATGGTATTGGTAAAGTTTAAAGTTACGTCACACTGGAGAGCTACTTTTAATGTAGAGGAAAATAACCAGTTGCTCATTGCGAGTCTTGACCTCATTGAAGAAAAAAGAGATGCAGCGTGTCTGAGAATCATGACCTAACAACAAAGGGTAGCACGGTATTTCAATCAGAAAGTACGAGCTTAGAGTTTCAAACTAGGGGACCTCGTCCTACACCTCGTCCAGCCAGGAGGTCGTAATCCCAAGGAAGGAACATTGGGTCCTAATTGGGAAGGTCCATATGTTATAAAAGAAAGATTAAATACCAGAGGATACTACCTCGCAAACATTGAAGGGGTAGAATTTCCCTGAGCTTGGAATGCCGAACATCTCCAGCCTTATTATCAGTAAAGTGAATTTGACTTTTCTAATTTGTAGCTATTCTTGAAAGTTTTAAATCAAAGGAACCTCTTTTTAGCTTAGCATGCTTTTTAATATTTCTCTAGTGATGTTTGTTTTTACTTAAATTCAAGGGAAATGACTATGTTCTGTGAAGACGGACTCGGTAGCAGCATCATAGGATAAAAAGGTTCGGACCTCATAATACCATGATCCAATACAACCAATAGGAATATAAGAAGGTCACTAGGAAGACCAAAAATGAAAAAAAAAAAAGGAGGAGAACGACAGGATTAGAAGTTAGGATAAATATGTCTCAGTTACAAGTTAAGGAAAGAGAAAAAACAACAAGAAAAGTAAAATTGTCAAGGAGCCAGACTAGGAGAAGCCTCTAAACCAAGAGGACCCTGGGTGTCTGTGGGGCTCAAAAACATTGTAGGCAGATTCTCCGTTGTCTGTGCCTCGGGCCTCTCTTCAGTTGTCTCCCTCGCAAGTGGAGTAACTTCAACTTGCATCACACTCTCATTAGGAAGACCATTTGCAGCCTCAACACCCAGAAAAGGGGTTATCCTTGCGTCTTCAATGAAACCCTGGATGATATCCACAATCTCCCCACCAAAGAAAGAAAAATCAAGGTCTAGATAATTCAGCCATAGGGTGTACATAAAACTATCAATAGTGTGAGAAACCACAGCCTCCTGAGCTTGATCGACCATGGCAGAAGTCTCCTCACTCACTTTGGTAGCCTCCGCTTTAGCCTGCGTGGCCTTCTCTTCAGCTCGCTTAGCTGCTTCTTCAGCCTGCTTCACTCTCTCTATAGTATGGTTTGTCCTCTCTTGGGTAGCTTCGAGTCACTTCTGAAAAGTCTCAACCCTTTGTGTTAGAGAGAATATATCCTCTCTACTCATTTGGAGCTCATCATGGGCCTTGCATAACTTAAAAGCAAAGTCGGCTATCTCACGAGAAAAGGACTCCTCGCCCCTTTTTACCACGGCATTGGCTCCTTGTAGCTGAGTTTCAACATTCTCCAACTTCTTTTTTAGCTCTGTCAGTTCATTAGTAGCTACAACGAGGCTAACCTCGAGCTAATGCTTCTCCCATTCCTAGCACAAACACTCATTTCTCTGCTTAATAACCTCCAATGCCCTTGGAAAAAATGATAAGAAATCAAAATGCAAGCAAAAACTAGAAAAAATGAGAAGAGAATGGCACTGACCAATAACCAATGGCTGGCCAAGACCTCCATCAAGATGCTACCTCGAATTCCATCGTCCTCTAAGGACACAACATTAGACCCTAAAATTTGGCCCACATTATCATGAATGATATTGTAAAGGGCCAGGGACTTGGCCCCCAATTCTCCAATCAGATGTTCTAGAACACCCTCGAGCTATGCCGTCAGACCGGTAATAAACTCCTTCCCTTTGTCAATCTTCCACCTTTTAGAAGAAGGTTCAGCAGAAGTTTCATCCCTATGGCGCGGAGACCTTACCGTCTCTTTCTCGACCTCAGTTAGTCCGCACTGCAAAGTAGGATCCGGGGGGAACAAAGTCTTCTCTATTATCGACAAGCTAAAAGGGAGGCTAGTCTGAGTCAGAGTTGGAGCAATCATGGAAGAAGAAGGTAGGCTAGCCTTAGTAGGCTTCAGAGTGGTCATGGAGGAGGTAGGGTGGTCAGTGTGAGCGGAAGTAGAAGCAGTGACCCACTTAGTCCTTGGAGGGGGCTTAACATGGTTAATTTAACCCATGTCAACCTATTCATCAAAATCAGCTAGGGAAATTGTCAATGAGTTCGGCACCTAGAGTGGGAGAAAGCCTATAAGCTTACAAGAGCTCTTCAGCAAACCTTGAATTATTAGGAAGATCATCGAAAATCAAAAGTTGATCCACAACCACAATCTCTTCCGCACTTAGCTTTGGTCTCTCCTTTTGAACTCCGTCTACAAGAAGCATAGCAAAATGTTAGGCTCAAATTAAAATAAAACAATGGAGGACTAGTATCCTCTTTAGCTCGCTCACCTCAGATTCCATACAAATGAAAAGTTTTAAAGATGACGCAGGGATGGGCAAGATACATAGAACTAATAAGTCTTGTAAGGACCCGCATTCAATTTCTATCAGGCATCTCCTTGAGGCAATGACTTCTTATACTTCAATGGATGAGGTGAAAGGTAGTAATAATCCTCTCGCCACACAGTGCCCTTAATGCTGTAGAGAAAGCAAAGAACTCTTGCACTAGGAGGGTAAAGACCATTTTGAAGGTGGATTAACACAAGAGAGGTTAAGACGGAATATGCATTAGGGGTCAGATGGGCTGGTGCAAGTCCCAGTTCATTCAGGAAATCAATTATGTATAGGGGCACTGGGAAATGGAAACTCGCATTGAAATGGTGGACGTTGATAGCCGTAAACCTCTGAGGAGGGTGTGCAGCATGATCATCATGAGACGGCACCATCATATGGTAGCCTCTCAGAAAGAAATACACCTTTGCAATTCCCCTTATTTCTTTGGGTTTGATACTTGAAGGGAAATGCTTAAAAGGAAAAATAGCTTTGGACCCCTTTGGCCAGTACGGGCCACAAACCCACTGGCAACCTCTCCACTTTGGAAGGTCACATCCCCAGCAGCATGAGGTGTCCACTTACTCCCCTCAGACTAGGAATCCTTGCTAACTATTAAGTGGCGATGACGTTTATGAGGCTGAGACATCTACAAGAGGAATGAAGAAAAATAATCAGGCCGTAAGACAAAATAGGCCATGAATCCAGAAATGATTTGACCTAAGAGGGAAATGGCTACTGCCCCAGACCACCTAGATCCATGGAGCATAAGCAAGGGCTCCAGATGCTAAGCCAGAAGTGCTTGAAGAAACTAAGAAACTTCACCATCACCTAAGGCCCTAACCGCTACCAGCGGAATGAATAAAAACTCGCCCACATCTCGATTTCCCATTAACAACAAGTGCATCCATGAAGATTTTAGAATAAAAAAAAATACAAAATGCCAGAACTGGGATAGAAACTCACCTTGTCGAACCAGGAAGCAATTTGGAAAAATAGGTGAAACAGGGAACCAGCAATCAAGGGCCTAGCTTGACAACACTAGAAAGTTGAAATAAGGCTAGGACTAGAGAGAAATGGCAGATAATCCCTGGGATAGAGAAAAGATAGAGCAAAAAGGCATATAGCTTCGACAAACGAAGAAAGGGGGATAGGCCTTCCCGATTTTATTTCAAATAAATCAAACCGTTGGATTCAAATGAGCCATGATCTAATGAACCAGTGCATATCGACATTTAAAGCCAAGGCATATCCACTGAACATAATAATCATTGTGTTGGTTGTAGAATCAAAGAGACACACACAAAACAAATGCTTCAAGCCCCCCACAGATGGCAAATGGTAAAGAAGCGAACTACACATTTGGCCCCTACATGATCCATTACTCGTGGCTATCATATGACTTTAAGCTAGTACATAGACACCTTGTTGCTTGCAATCAAGCTCGGGCACACCTGGTGTTAAATGCACTAAGCCTCTAGAGTTCTAGCTCAGGCACACCTGGTGCTAAACGCATTAAGCCTCCAGAGCTTGCAGTCCAACTTGGGCACACCTGGTGCTAAATACTAAGCCTCCAGAGCTCACAATCCAGCTCGAGCACACCTGGTGCCAAATGCACTAAGCCTCCAGTGCTCCAACTCGGGCACACCTGGTGCTAAACACACTAAGCCTCTAGAGCTCACAATCTAACTTGAGCACACCTAGTGCTAAATGCAGTAAGCCTCCAGAGCTTACAATCCAGCTTGGGCACACCTGGTACTAAATGAACTAAGCCTCCAGAGCTCCAGCTCGGGCACACCTGGTGCCAAATGAACTAAGCCTCTAGAGCTTGTAATCCAGCTCAAGCACACCTGGTGCTAAACATACTAAGCCTCTAGAGCTTGCAATCTGGCTCAGGCACACTTGGTGCTATAAGCACTAAGCCTCCCGAATTCATCTCATCTTTAGGTTGGGCGTGCTCAATCGTCCTATTGAAGCCACAAACTATCCTCGCATCCCCATTTGGCTCAACCATGTCAAAAAGCTCTTCACTTTGCCACACCAAGAGCACATATAATTGTTCATGGAGTTGTTGAAATCAAAGCATGACTTACACGCCAATCAAGTCACATCACGATCTACCTATAATCCTTATATAGGATATGTAGTTCATCATTGGGCATGCCATGTCACGAATAGAGATCCCTTCTCTGGGAAGAAAATTAATAACTCCTAACTCACAAAGCAAATTGTGAGTTGGGGGTGACAAGTGAAAAATATACTAATAAAAATGATGAATATCACCTCTTAATTAGTTGTTAGTCTGTGATTTTTGTTTAACTTTTTCCTTAGTTTTGTTAGTTTTGTTCATGGTACTGCTTTAGTTTGTTTTTGTATTTCAGGATGGTGAAAAGGAGCTCCAAGAGGAAAATAAAAAGATGAAGAATGAAGCACA
>JANHAO010003110.1:0-26859 GCA_026873985.1 Saraca asoca | reverse complement strand
TCACATAATAAAATAGTTTCTTTAGCCAGCGATTTGTAACTTAACAAATTACCACTTTTAATCAGCCAATCTCACAAAATATATATATCATGACATCATCTCAAATATAATTTTAAAGTGAATATAAAGCACCAATGCCACTTACCTCGCAAGCATTTATGCCTGAAAACAGAAACCTATTTCCAGCCTCTACTTCTCCTATCTCAGCAACAACAGAAAGAATTTACATGTATTTAAATACTATAATGAGCAAGAAATCTACTTACTTTAAAGGCTGCTGCATAAGATGGGCATGCAGCTGAAACTCCAAATTGTTCAGCCCGAAGCAGAGCAGCTGCTGGCTGCAGTGGAGTGATCGGCTTCAGCTAGCTGCAACCGATGTTCTTCTTGGGCACCGCAGTTGGAGCAGCCAGAAGCAAGCTGGACTGGTCGGAGCAGCAGACAGCACCGACGAGGGCTTGAGTTGAACGGTGTTACGCGAGCAGGGCAATAGCTTCTTGCTGATACTGTCCTGTCTTACCATGTGGCTAAGCTCGGGTTGTTCCACCTGTTGACTGCAGAACGCAAGCTGCTGTCTAGCACTGCTCAACCAACCGGTGACAGCGTGCTGGCCTCAGCTCGCTGGATTGCTTTTCTGCAGCAAAGCCCGAACAGGGCCGTAACACCCTGCTTCATTTGCACCATTGACGCACTGCAAACAGTGGTGGCCGGCGTTAGGCATGGCAGTCCAGTGCAATCGGTGTTGAGCTAGACGGTGGGTTGCGCTAGTGCAGCGACCAAGGCAAGCTAGCTGCGCCCTCTCTCTCTCCATCTCAGCTGAGGAGGGAGGTCGAAAAGAAGAATGAACGAAGCTCAACAGCTTGAGCAGGAAAACAAGCATTTAAGGGCAGTACAAACGGCGTAGTTTCAACTTTTTGGCCTTTTTTTTTGCCTAGAGTGGGCTGAAATAAACAAAACCCAAAACAAATTTCAGAATTAAAACAATAAACAAGATTATACTAATATATGTACTTATGGCTTTAAATTCCAATATATAAAAACTATAGTTTTTCTTTTTATGTTAACTATTTATTTATTTAGCAATAAAATATCATGTAACTATAGATTGTCAAATAACTTACACCAAATTACTTTTAAAATTCATTTAATAAACCTTATACTTGCAAATATTCAATAAAGGGCATAACATGTGTTTATTTACTCACACCGGATAATTTATCTTAGTCAAAATTATATAAATACCTTTAAAATGAAAAAAAAATAGGAAAAATAACTTATGTGAACATTTTCTCTCAAATTCACGTTACATGATCCTCTGTACATGTTTTATTTTTGTGTCAAATTTCGTTTGAATCTAAATACATTTGCTTGCTGAATTCGATCACAAGTCTCAAATTGTGACATTCTCCCCCACTTGAAAACATCAATGCCATCATTGATAACTTAATCTGACATAACATCGACAGAATCTTTAGTTTGCTTCCCTTGACTTGTTCTCTGTTTGTCTCTTTGTACTTCGCTAATATTTTTGTCTTTAACCCTTCAATCTTGAACTATTCCTTGAAAGTCTTCAATATGCTCTTCTTTGGCTTTTTTATAGGCTTTCTTCTGCTTATCTCATTGACTTCTTGTTGATGTCTAAGAATGAGCAATCTCCACAACTCTTAAGTTGATTGTCTTTATATTTGAGTAGTAGTTAGGCATTTAGGATGAGCCTACTACCAATTGGCCCCATATCCAATGTCTTATTCCATCAATGTGAGAAATGCAAGTCTCATGCATTGTTTGGGTATAAGAATCACCTTTTGCCAACAAAACATGATCTACTTGCAAGTTCCATACCTTGCTCACAAGTCTACTCGTGTGGTTTTTTGACATTCCATCATATTTTGTCATATACTTTGCTACTCCACTACTCTAACAACACCACTCATCAAACATGGACTTGACACTTGATTGGTGTTTCTTTGACCACTCAAATATGATACCTCGATGGTATCCCTCTACCATGGCTAATAAGGTTGAACAAAGAGTTATCTATCACTCTTGTTCTAGCTTTCCACATGCTCGTGCTTTGGAAGGTCAGTGTCACAAGCTTCTATTGTGACTCAACTCCAACACTTTCAAAGCAATATGAGCTATTGCCATAAGTTGCTCCTCATGATTAAGTGAATGGTTCTTCTTGGAAGAACTTCATAGTTAGATATAATAAAATTGTATCTGTTAGGCAGCTACTCCTCAAACACACATTATGCCCTCCAATTTCTCAATAGACTCCTTCTTAAAAGGATTTGCCTATTTTGCACATTTCTCCCGATGCACCATGTCTACTACCTCCTTTACTCCTGTGTGTGATGGTACCCTCCGACTAGCATAACTCCTTGCATGAATAGACTCCTAGTAGGGATGAGATCTACTACACTTTGTTGTTGTCTCATGCAAGACTTATCCTCCCTATCAAAACCTTCATCACCACCATCGTCTCCTTGTTGTGCCTCTTTTTGAAGTTTGGCTTATAACGCATTCAAGGTAGCCTTTTATGCAACACCTTCCTTGCTAAATTGCTTGGTACTTAGTCCTCCAGTGTTGTCTGTGAGGAATATAGTGGCTTGGTTCAGCTGTTCTTCCTCAAAAGTAATGCTAGCTATTTGGAAATGTTGGTCCATATCAAACACAAAATTCTTGACCTTTTGTACATCTCTTTGCCTTACATATGGCCTTGGTTCAGGGATTCTCACTTTCCCCCTTCACTCTAAGGCACCTTTTTGCAAACCATTCCCTATGGTCATCATCAATAGCTTCATTGAGGCTATTATATCACTCATCTCAATACGAAGAGTTGCTACAACATCCTTTGCCTCATTGGTAAGGTTTTTCATAACATCCCCCAAATCCTTCTGATTGTTCTTAATCACAAGAATCCGTTCATCAAATTTCAGAGCATCACTAGTCCCTATGCCTTTAACTCTTATGCTAACTTCAAGATTTGAGACTCAATGCTTAAGAGATTCCTAGTTCTTGGCCCTTCAAAAGAGTTCAAAGATCTCATCGCTTTCCAAATTTCTTATGATTTTAGCTACTCCTTTGAGATTTTCAATTGCAACACCAATTGTATTAAAGCATTTAGCGGACGTTATTTTCTTCAACATAATGGCATATCAACAAGGTGCAATTAAAAGAAAGAAGCTTGGTCTCAACCACGCTTTAATACCAAAATGTCATACTCCAGTAGCTCAATTATCGAAACGTGCGACACTTAAACCTTTCACTTAGCACTTAATCAATTAGTACCTAAGAATAAGCTAACTAATTGATCATATACCATCTAAGTTTCGAAAATAATGGGCAACACCCACAATTTATAGCATATTAGGGCAATCATAAACACAAATTACATAGCACATTACAACCAAATTGCATATAAAGGCAACTAAGTCATTCACATTGACAAATATGATGTGTTCATGAAATTTAGACAAATGCGGATGAATGCAGCCAAAAGTGGATAGATTTCGTGGGACAATATTTCAATTGAAGATGGGCTACTTTTTTATTCACATTTAAAAGCCTCGTTATAACCTCCCAAGTGTATAGAGGAGGCTCATGGCTACACACTTGATCCCCTAGACAAGTATTTTGATGCCCTCCTTGAGTTATTGGACATTCCCCCTGAAGAGCATTCTAAGACAAAACCCAAATGATAAAAGTAAATATGTTTTTTTTTTCGAGTTGACATGAGAACTTTTCTCCTAACTTGAAAGGGTTTTAATGTGTCATAATGTATGGATACAAAGATAAAAATCCAAGAATCATAATTATGTGCTTATTTATTTGCACTGGACAAGTTACCTTGATCAAAATTATATAAACGCCCTCAAAATAGGAAAAAAAAAAAAATCCATGTGAGCATTTTCTCTTAAATTTGCCACATGATCTTTTTTTCATACTTGATTTTTGTGTCAAATTTTGTCATCCAAAACTAAGTATATTTACTTGCCAAATTTAATCACAAGTCTCGAATTATAAGACGTGGGTATGCAAGCTCATTTTAGTATCATTTATTTTAATTTGAAAATACAGTTTATCCATGTTAAGTATATCTTGAGTTTATTTCGACCAACAAACCTATGTTTATGTCAGAGTCCACACCGAGCTATGAAATTCTTTTGTACATATCGTGCTTTTCTTTGAATATTTTTACTTGATAGTGCTCAATGTCCCCCTATCTTTTTTTTTCAAATATAGTCAGTGTCCCATTAAAATTAATCATTTTAAGAAATTTTTATAAAAAAAAATAAGTTTAATTCATATAATTTAACAAAAGATAGTATTTAGATAAATAATTTTTTCATTTCCTACTTAATAATTAAGTGAGAGAAGTGATTTATTTTAATGATAAAATAATAAATTATGATCATTATATTTTTCTTAAGGGATTAAAATTAAATATCATTTGAAGATATCACTTGATCAATTAAAAATTACATGATTTAGTGTTTAATTTAAATCATTAATGTTAGATTGAATGATCAAAATTTATGTATCTCATTCTTATAACAAATTGTTGAGTTCACTAAATTATCCATATCACTTAAAATCATTTTAACCCATATGTCAATATAAAGATACATAAGATTAATATTTGTTCTAGATAATTTTATGGATTCAGCCTTAACTTTCCTTTTATTTTTTTTTAATGATATATCAATTTTTTTGGTAAGTTAGGATATATTTTTTTGATGATAGAAATGTATTATAATTTTTCTTATTATAATAATTGCAAACATGCAACTCTTGCCGTCATATATGATTTTTTTTTAAAAATGTTATGTGTATATTAATAATTAATTATTCTTGATATATTCTTTTATGTATTATTATTGCATAAACATTTTCACGTATAATTTAAAATTAATTTATTTGTGATTTGTCGCCTACCTCACTTTTTTATCTATAAAAATAAAAACAAATGGAATTTATATGATTTTGTTAGATAATATTTCCCCTCTCTTTGAGCCACGAATCAAACAAGGCCGCAAGAAACACGGGTATGAAAATTTCAACCCGCATTAAATTTCATTTTTTATTCCAAATGTTACTCATGGATCAAATACTTTTGCCTTGGAGCATTCTCATCCTTGATTTAATTTTGTGATTTTATCAAAAAAAAATTATGTAATAAAAATGCACAAATTTTATTCATTTATTTGATAAATAAATTTTTTTGATAGATAAAATATTATCAGAACAAATGATATTTAAATCAATTTTGATATTTAAACTGCATATAAACAAAGTAAATTTAAAACATACACAACAAAGAAACCATACTTTTTCTCGTTTTTGGTCTTTTGTTTGTTATTCTTTTCCCATTCTTAATCCAACAATTATCATACGTACAGAGACAAGCGGAAGATTTATGGCTATGTTTTTGAGCAGGTGTTGGCTATACTTAATATACCAAAAGAGGAAACTCATCAAATTAAAAGAAAGATTTTTTCATCAGAATGGTGGTTTTATTTTGCAACAATGTCTCTGCACAAGAGGAGACTCTTCCCAAATGGCTCAAATTTTCACAGCGGAGCAAACAAAGAAGGCGACAAACAACTATGAAGAGAGATTAATCATCGGTAGAGGTGGCTACGGTACAGTAGTTAAAGGAAATTTGCCAGATAATAGGATCGTTGCAATCAAGAAATCCAAACTAATTGTAAAACCCAACTTGAGCAATTCATTAACGAAGTGGTATTGCTCTGCCAGATAAATTATAGGAATGTAGTCAAGCTCCTAGGTTGTTGCTTAGAGACTAAAGTTCCTTTATTAGTTTATGAATTTGTTAACAATGGCACAGTCTTTGATTACGTACAAAATGAAAGCAAGAGAAAAAATGTTTCATGGAAAATTCGTCTGAGGATAGCAGCTGAGGCAGCCAGAGCACTATCATATTTTCACTCGGCTGCCTCCATACCCATAATTCACAGAGATGTCAAGAATGCAAATATTCTTTTGGATGAGAGTTACACTGCCAAAGTGTCTGATTTGGAGCTTCAAGAATGGTTCCGCTTGATCAAACAGAACTAGCCACAATAGTGCAAGGAACCATTGGATATTTAGATCCAGAAATGCAAACAAGTCAATTGACTGAGAAGAGCGATGTGTATGGCTACGGAGTGGTACTTGTAGAGCTGCTAACCGGAGAGAAGGTGCTTTCATTTGATCGGCCGGAAGAGAGAAGAGGTCTTGCAGCGCACTTCTTGTCTTGCTTGAAGATCGCTTGCTTAAAGTTCTTGAGATTGGTTTAGTGAATGAAGAAAACAAAGAGGAGGTGAAGCAAGTTGCTGTACTTGCCGCAAAGTACTTGAGGCTAAAAGGAGATGAAAGACCTAGCATGAACGAAGTGGCTATGGAGTTGGAGGGGATAAGGGTAGAGAAGCATCCCTGGCTAACACAGCCCTAAATTCGGAGGAGTCAGAGAGCTTGCTTCTGGAATCAGGATACATAGATTTCGATGATGGAAGATGACTATGGGGCGGCAACATAGATTTTCACTGTGGTTTATACTTTATATATCAATAAACTTTGCGTCTTGTTTTCTATTGTTTTTGAGAATTTGAACAAATACTGTTAATTCTCATATAACCGGTTATCATACAATTTCCTTTTTTTATGCAGGCATTAGGAACAAATGATGATGTTATTTATTTATTTTAAATCAAAAAATTCTAATGGAGTTCTCTGAATATTATATCTAAATGACCAAAATCAGTATAAACAAATTTTCAGATATGAATTTTACTTTTTCATTTTTATTTTAGTTATTTTGACGGATTACTTATATTAGTTTTACTTTTAATTGCTTCATTATTGTTTTCTTTCCTTTTGTTGAGAATGAGGAATTCATTTATACTATACAAATTTATAAATGATAAAATTTATCTCATACAAATGTTACAATATAGTGCTAATATTAATTCTTTTTTTTTTTTGCTGCAAACAAAATGATACGAGTAGATTTTCAGCCCGACGAATAAAATTATGAACAAAATTAGTTTTTACATAGAAATGTTTCATTAAATTATTCTAATCTTGGGCATATTGCCGAATGTATGATTGCCATATTCTGTTTTGGATAAAACTAATCAATCTAGACAAAACTTGCAATTATGTGTTTATCGTATTA
Source organism: Saraca asoca (assembly GCA_026873985.1). Taxonomy (NCBI): domain Eukaryota; kingdom Viridiplantae; phylum Streptophyta; class Magnoliopsida; order Fabales; family Fabaceae; genus Saraca; species Saraca asoca. Next base: position 19,679 of record JANHAO010003110.1, on the reverse strand, counting down.
GTTGATTAATGATTTTTAACTTGTATCCAACGGTTTGCAGTTATGGCTAGGATTGTAATCACACTTTGATTAGTAAAATCATAGATAAATATAGAAAAATTGGATCATTGCTAAGTAAACTTATGGTTTGTAAAATGGTACACAACAATATATTATGTACAATATTACAATTTCAGATCGTAATTTGAAACCATGGATTAAGATTTAAATTATAGGCCGGCCACAATATTTTGGACACAGTGGTCACCTCCTATTACGTTGTAATTGCGGTTTTTTTTTTTTTTTTTTTTTGTTTTTTAAATCACATTATGCTGCGGTGAGTTGCAATCGCAACACCACCGCAAAGTTGCACACTATTGTCACAGCCACAACAACCACAATATACCCAGTTGCAAGATTTTATGACAATAAAAATTGAAAACCTTAATATTCTACTTACAAATGGATTTTATTTAATGTGATATGATATTTCGTCACATTACCCCAAATTTGATGAATACCAATAATATGATACCACTTGTTTCAATGACTGGTCCCACCTAAATTATAACAAGCTAATCAGGGGTTTAATTGAAAAATTAAAGATTAATACTTTTTACCACAATTTTAAAAATATTTGTATTTTAATTCAAAGAGTAAATATCATTTTTATTGTAGGCTATATAAGCAACAACATCGTGGAGAACAACAAAACTCCTTGCTTCACTAGACATGTTTAAACTTTGAAGCACACGGTGACTTTATTTCGTACCCAGATTGGAGGAGTCGTTTTCTATCTACTTTCCTCTTCTATCTCTGTCCGTGCGAAGCATATTCCTGTGTGTATAAGCTAAATTTATGTTAAATTAGTTGTACATTAATAAGTCTTCACTGTATTAATGATTAAATTGGTTGCATACTAAGCCTGTTTTTTGGTTAATGCTAGTTTCATGCACAAACTCAGAAACTTTTCTTGGTTGCCCATGTAAGTAGGAAGAAGGGCTTTTTTTCTTTTTCTTTTTCTTTTCGTCATTAATCTTTGTAGTCTTATACATCGCTTGTTATAAGAAGTACTATTGACATTGTTTTTGTACTTTAACTTCTGACCATGATAAATTGTTTCTATGATTTTTTGTTTTTGGGCGTGAGAATGGATCTTTTTCAGAATCTTTCTATGCAACATGCAACCTGCTTAAAATATTTTTATTAACATTGTTTATGATTCTTTTTTCTTAACTTACCATGCAACATACAATTTTCTTAAAATATCTTTATTAACATTGTTTATGATTCATTTTTCTAATTGTGGCCCAAGAGTTGTTGATGTTGATAATTTGCATTTTCTGTTGTTATATTGTATTACGAATAGGAGTTAATTATTGTCTTTAATCACACGAGTGTGATGTAATAACAAAGGGGCACTTTAGTAAATATAAATTTTTATATGAATTAATGGTTAAATTAATAACACTGAGTATCATATAATAAAAAAGAGCATTTCAACAAACATAAATTTTTATAAGAGTCCTTTAAATAAAAAAATTACCACATAACTTTAATTATATCACAAGTTCAAAAAATTTAATAGTTTAAAAGTTACCACAACATCAAGAGCTGCTTTGCCTTTCAAATAAAATAGGTAGCATAGAATTTTTTATAAAGGAATAGTTATTATATAATTTTTATTATATTTTGTATGAATAAAATAAAATTTCATAATCACAATATCTATAATTTATAATTTTATTTTTGTAATATCTATAATCATAAAAAAATATATCCCAATTGCAATTTACTATTTTGTGCATGGATGAAACTAATTAAGTCTTCCCAATGTTTAAATTAATCATTCCGTAAATTGCACTATCAGTTATTTCGCTCTCGTTTTGTCCCAATACAAATGATCTCATATTGGACCAAGTCTTGGGGGTGGGAAGTGGGAAGGGGAAGGCTTCCTCAACTTGGACAATACAAGGACTGTCAACATCTTGAGTCTTGACTTTGTGGCATCAGTGGGCTCATGCAAGCTCGTCTTCGTCAACCTGTCTTTATCTGGCCGAGCTTGCCTCGGCCATATATTTCTAGAACTTTGTCTGACCGACGAACGCCTTTCACTTTGAAGGAGTGAGACACTTTGGGAAATTTACCTTATTTGTTGTACTTTTGGAAGGGAGAATAGACACAAATATAAAAGGCTTGAAACCCACATTAATTAAGGACAGTTATCCAGTCATAGGTTTTCTTTATTTATAGAGCAGTTATATGCTTTATTACATTTATCTATCAATCATCTTTTAGAGTAATAAAAATCACTCATTTCAAAAGTAAGATAGATTCTTTGTCCTTTTCGGATTGTCCATTAATTTTGAGGACCTAGACTTGGTCATCTAAGTAACTTAATAATGTCTATAAGGAAACTTCAATAATTTAGCATTTAATCTGAAATGCCTACCTAAATTCTTTTATTTTTTATACGTTAACGATCAGGAGATTCAAATTTAAAACTTCCATCATACTATTCATATAACTTATTATTAAACCATATTTAATGACTTAAAATTCTTAAATTCTATCTCAAAGCGTAGCTAGGGATGATTTTTTTTTCTAGTCTTTGAAAAATTACATAATTCTGTTTTGGGGTTCGTATTATATACACGGATTTGTAACTACTTTGAAATTATAGGTGGCTTACCTATTTCATAATTTAGTAGTACGTAATATTATTCCTTCTCTTAATTTTTTCTGTTCATATCAACAATATGTGTCTCCAATTGATTAGACTTTCATCTGGGTAACATTTGGCACACTGAATCAATTTTTGCTTATCAAATACAGAGAATGAGTTATTTGGATTGCCAAATGAAAAAGCAATTTAAGTATTCACCTCATTGAATCGATCGTTAAACTGTTGAAGTTGCCATGATAATAGAAAGCAAATCAATACGATAATGATGTAGATTTGTAGTCTCTTAAAGATTGAATCATGATGGTCCCTACTTCGAAACTTTTGGACGTAATCCTAGGTTTGCTGTAAGGTCTTCTAGATTATTTTCAATTCAGTGTCACTTTGGACAATTTTGTACTACATTACTTTAGGAAAATCTCGAGTAAAGACAATCAGATTGCATAGCAAAATAAAAATTTAAATTTAAAATTTAATTTTAAGGCTATATTTTTGAATTAAGGATTGATTGTGCATTAAGTTAAAAGAAAACAATCAGAAAAAAAAAATACATTTCTTCCAATAGAAATGTGTTCTGAAACCTTATAAATAGAGATCCAAACATGTTTCTTCTTAGGCAAGTCCATGCAATCAGCTTCCATTCCATCACATCTTCGTACTAGCATTGGTGAGCAGTAATTATAAAGAGAAAAGGGAAGAAAAGAGGGCACTTTTTCGTGATTTGTTAGAATTGTGCCTTATAAGCCAATTATATATGATGTGATAAGATACTTCTTGTAACAATTTTCATTTGATCAATTATGAATAAAATGGGATTTCTTTTTCTTTATCAATTATCTATTTACAATCATTTATGTTTGATAAAATCCAAAGATCAAGATGGCTCAAGGAAGTCCATAGAGATTAAAACCATGAAAGAAATTCCTTACAAGCCTATTTCTTAAAGTGCTCATAGTCATAGAGTTATTAGGAATGGATACTAATAACTTGGATAGACTAATACATATTATGGATGCTTAATTGGGAGGATATGTCATTTCATAGGCATCAGTGAGGTGACATTAGTGCATATACGTAAGTTGTCATTAGTTGAAGGAGTTCACTGAATTGACCCATTTAAGAACTCCTATGTGAATAGGTTAAATTTGAATTCTTACATTACAATGGTGCAGAGTTGGTCTTTCGACCTGAGATATCATAGTAATCTTATTTATGGCACGATGCTATACTTTAATATTGTCTTGATTCTTAGGATTCGCTCAAAGGATGTCTATTGGGTGTAATTTTACCATGTATAAAGTTTTGTGAATGTCAACAAGGAATTCATCACTTTTTATAAAGAGAAGATAATGTCTTATGTTATGTTAAGAATTGTGACTTGGAAATCCTTGGCTAAGGTAGGGTAGAATCATAAAGAGGAGTTTTCTGAGTTTCACATGATAAGTCCTGAATTCTAGATTGAATACATAGTAGTTGAATGGTTTAGGTTTTGACTAATATATTATATCCTAAATTCAATCGAGACATTGTATGAAGAAAGGTTTACAACATCATAATTGTAATTAAAAAGGTTTATATTTGTAATTCATATTAACTTTATGACATATTGCTAGAATTAATGAGATTAATTTTAAATATTAAATTAAAAGGGTTTAATTTATTCATGACCCATTATTAGTTTAGCAATGAACTTAAGGGGTCACACACATAAGGTCGGATGTATCCACATTTATTTGTTTAAAGAGAATTAATTCAATTGTGAGATAATTAATAATTCAATTATGAGATAGTTAACGAGAGAAGATAAATAAACAAATAAATATAAATAAATAGTTTATTTATTTATTATTTATTTTATTAGATATTGTTTTAGGAATTTTCTTATTTACTAAGTAGTAGTTAATTAGGATTCCTAAAAGCCTTAGTAATGTTCTATAAAGAGGCTAATAGGACAAACATACCAAGAGGGGGTGGATTGGTATTTAAAACACAAGTGTATATTTTAAAACTTCTCCTTTGTAGAAAAAGCAATAAACAAGTACATGAAAGATCAAGTAAATAACATATAAAGATGGACAAATTAAAGCGCATGAAAAATTGAAAGAGTAGGGAAAGAGAATGATAATACTGATTTATAGAGGCTCGATGGTCTAAAGAGAAAACCATTTTTTGGGTCTACTCCTTTCTTTCAAGGTCAAATCCAACCTTGATGCTTATCTACTAGTACTTTTTCTTTTGATAGCCCTTAAAATCTTTCCCACTTAACCTTTTAAGGACTCAAGTAATCCCACCTCATAACTTGAGGATTTTTGTAGCCTTACACTAAGGCACAATCCCTAACTACATGATTTATTACAATTATTTCACTCACACTCAACCCTTACCTAGTGAATCTTTTACAATATTCAAGAATTAAAAAAGGATTTGTCTTAAAGAGACTATAATATTTCTTAAACTCTCATAGAATAGATTTGCAAGTGAAATCTATAAAGAAGACTTCAAAAATTAGAGAACATAGAGAGAGAAGCCTTTTTTGAGAGGGAAGAAAATTTGCTTGAATTGTGTATTTTGAAATGGAGAATATCTTCCCTTTCATAGATGAGCTTGGCACTAAAGAGCATCTTTATCAACTTGGGCTCTAAGTTAAGTACCTTGCTTCTTTCTCGATATTTAGTGAGTAGTCATTTTTTATCAAAAGCCTTGAAAGAGGAGATGCTTGCTCTTTTAGCTATGAGAGTGACCTTTAATGAGTTATTATCATCAATGATACATATGGCCAGCTCATATCCTTGCTCTTTTAGAATTTATTTAGCTAAAATAATCTTTACCAAGTTAGCATGTTATGGCAAAGATCAAAGAGTAACACTGTAGTGTTAGATTTTTGTAAAAAATAAAAAACAGAGTTGTAGTGTGTTAGGAAAGAAAGAGCAACTTGGACACTTTTAGCTTTTTTAGATTTTTTTTTTGGATAAGCAAAGCTTTTAACATTAGTCTAGATATTTAGTACAATATCTATGCAATACAATTTATACCAGATTGGCGAAATATCTCAATGAAATAGTTTGGTAAGTATTGTAAGCATTTGATAGGTTCAAAGAGCAACCAGTCATAAGCTAGTGTAATCTACCATACTATTAGATTTTGTAGAATAGTCTATAAAGAGCAATCAGCCATATTTTTTCATACAAATATCATGCATTTAACGAGAAAACCATGCTATGAAATAAATCTCATTTCAACCAAAAAATCATGAGATAATACAAATATTTAGAGCTAATACCAATCCAATTAGCATACTACCAGACTAGTAACATGTTGTAAAGATCACATAGCCATAGATATTTTTGTTCTCAAGTTATTAAGTGACAATGACTAAGAATAAAAAGTTTACTAACTTGAATAATAACTGAATCAATATCGTAGCAATCTTAAGTCAGTAAGCATATGGTCAATAAAGAGCAAAAAAAATTATTAAGCTATAGTTTTGTCGCACAACCAAAACAATTAATATTATCATTATCAAAATCAATTTGGTTACTCAATTAAGAATGTTCCACCTGCAAAACCATCATTAGCAAAAAGGACATAGTTCAACTAAAAACTAACAAACATAAAAAGTTTTAGGATTTTGAGGTAAGGTGTCTTGCTCTTATGTGTTGTAGTCTTCTTTGTTTTCATGCAAGCTCAAACATGCCTACTTGCTTTTTGTATGAATTCACTTTAGCATAACATATACTAGTCATACCAGACTTCCTTAAACATGCTCTTTGGACTAATTTTTAGTTCACACACTATCTTAAATATGCTCTTTGCACTAGGTTTTAATTCATACTTCATCTCCCCCCTTTCATCATAAAAGAAAAGTCATGGATGGAATTTACCAACTTGTTGTTAGTATAAATAAGTCATAGAAATAATTGTTGTAATGGAATGAATATTATATATCTTAGCATATTTAATAAAACATTATATTTTGGCCTCTTTATCAATTTATTCTTAAATATATATATGTTTGATATATGTATAATATCTTTGATAAAGTCCTTGAAAATATAATTGTATACAAATAACCTACAATGGAGATTGTAATTATGAGATATTTTATACATATAATTATAATTTCTAAATATCTCTAGTTATGGAATAATTAAGGAAACATAATATCAATTATTCATAAGTAAATCAACATATATTAAGTCATAGTCTATAGAAGAATGTGGCAATCTCATACATTGTTTAATATAAAGATATCTAGACAAACATATGGGTATATATTATAGAACATATGATTGGAATGACCCACCATAAGAAATCATATGGATTGTTAACATGCGTCAATGGAGTTCTCATGTGAAAGGTGGTGTAAGTGGTCCTTAGATTTGAGATCAACATATTATCCTATGTATCGAGTCATGTACTTTTATTTTATTTCAAGATTGCACTCATAAAGAGTAGATGAGAATAATTTTGGGTACACCTCGAAGTATATAAAGATAGTGATTGATTAAGATGGAATTTATCCTCTTTGATAACAAGGAATTATATTCAAAAGATGATCTAACACTTGTCTTATGATCAAAATTATAGGCCTATGTACTGATAATACATAAAAGGAGTTTTATGTATAATTAACTAATGATACATAAAAGAATTTTTATGTATGAATAATTGTAAGATAGCATATAGTCAAACATACACCTAAGAATGGGCATTCATATTAGGGTTGACACTTGAACTATAACCTAAGTCCAATTTGAATATTCAAAGAATAAGGGATTGAATTACACAATAATAGCTTATTAGACCTTATTTTATGCACATTGAATAACTAAGATCTACCTCTATAATTTTCATGAAAGGCTTATGGTCAAAACACACTTTTTTTATTAAGTTCTAGGGTTGTGAATCTAAATGATGAACTCTTATATACGTTGGATTGCTATCAAGACTATTTTTTAGCCCATAAGTTAAATGAGGAATCAAATTTTGGAGCAAAGCCAAAGCCATTGGGTTGTTAACCGATAGTGCTACAACTTCTTTGAAGATACATAAGTTTAATTGTGCCTCTATTTAACCTTAATTAGTGGCCAAAGTGAGAGGAGAGCTGTAGAGTATAGAAACATGAATTTAATAGTCATTTAGGGACTTTTCCATTTTTATCTCACTTTTACAATAAGAACACCAACCCCTTTAAGGTTTTCTCTTTTCTTTTCTTTTTATTTCTTTTGCAATGTGTAGCTAATCTTTTCATTCAATCTAAGGGAATTTTTTTTTTAATTCTCTTTTTCATTGTGAACTTGTTTCTATTATTGATTTATTCCCAATATTTGATTTCCTTGTTTCTTTAATTTAATGGAATTGATTACTTTAGATCATTAGGTAATGTGGCCACTTAATTAATTGTCTATTGTAATTTATTGCTAACTAAACTTCTATAATCAAAGTTCTTTACGACTATTTAGCTTAAGTAACAATAGGGCTTTTGATTATACGCTAGTGCTAGTTAATTATTCAAGAGAAATATAGGGCGATTAATGAATTTTTAGCTATGGTGAGTTTGTGAATCAGTTTTGGTATTTTTTAGTTCCCAATGCTATTGCTGAATTGGTTAAGGTGTCGGACTTTGATCAATACGGCAATAAGGGTTAATTCAGGTGTTAGGCTTAGTTAGCAATAAGGGTTAATTAGGGTACTAGACTTTGATCAATTTATGTTACTTCCTATTGTTTATTTTCTTATTTTGAGTAGATAGCCAACAACCTTTTGTCTTTTACTTTTATACACTAGATTAATTACCAATCCCATCCTTATGGATCGACTTGGACTCATCTTATTATGAGCTAGAATAGTTCAGTATATTATCGTTGTCGATTTCAACAGCCATCAAATTTTGGCTTCATTATCGAGGATTGGCTTGACTAATTCTTGTGTTTTTAACCTTTTCATTATTTTTTTCTTTACTAACTGAGTTCTCACTTTCTATTTTGCTTGGTTCCTTTTATTTTTTTGTGAATTTCTTTTTACTATTTTTATTCTTTCACATTCTTTAACACTTTGAATTAGTAAATGTCTAAGTTAACTTCTCTGATTCATTGATGGACACCAATATAATCAGCCAATGGATGTCCAACATTGTAATCTTATGAACTATTCCAACAAGCTTACACAATGCGAGGATTCCTAAAGCAACATGATTCATACTATTCAATAGATTTAATATGATCCATACCCCCACTCATGCAATTATGGATGGTATAATAACTATGATCCTTATTTTGACCAGGAAAACCATGGCAACTATCATTAATCAAATTTGAGCTTTAACTACCAAGCTGAGAAAGCTTTATTTTATAGCCAACAAGATAACTAAGTTCCATCTTATAATAGTTTTCTTGAAGATTTGGCTCAGATTATGGCCTAAGGCAACTTGCAGTTCCAACAACAAATGAGAGTTGACATGTTGTAGTTCCAACAAGAAACAAATGCCATATTTCAAAACTTAGAAACACAAATGAGTCAGCTTGCAATATAAATTAGGAACTTGGAAGCTCAAAGTATAACCCGCTTAAGCAAAGAGCAAATAAAAATAGAAGATTTAGAAAAAAAAGAGCAACTTTCAACTTGAAGTTGCTTATGCTACTCCTCCTACCTTTCCTAGTTCAATAATTGATTCCAAGACAAAAGAACACAAGAAGAAAAGTATGGGGGAGGATATATCTATTGTTATGTAAAGAAAATTCCTCCACATTTCCGAGGACTCATATTTTTTATATTATGGAAAGGCTTTTCCTCAAATCAGCCAAAGATAATAATTGACATTTATGATGGCACACTTAACATGGAATTTGATGGAGTGACACTGATTTTTGATATATTTAAGGCTACAAGATACCATATTGATAATTATACCATTTTATTTATTGTTCTTATTATTTTCTCAATGCAGGATGTGTTTTAGTTGGATAGTAAAGCTGAACTTGATACATTTGATGTAGCAATGCATAAGGGCTTAAAGAGAATTGATGAATCAGTAATGTTAAATTTTGAATTTGAAGAGATAACAATAATGTTGTAGTCATCACTTCCAATTCTAGTTCTAAGCAACCTTGATTTCAAGGAGCCGTACATACCATCTTCTCCCATCAAATGCTTACTGCCAATATTCATATTTGACCTAGGATAACCAATGCTTGGTCAAGTCAATGACATTAAAAAAAGGTGTTTCTTGGGAGACACCTAAGCATTTACCCTTTTCCCTTTCTCTTTTATTTTATATGCACATAATTTGTTGATAATTTTGTGCTTATATTGAAGACAATGTGAAATTCAAGTGTGGGGGAGACTTTAGCATTGTTTTGTTTTGTTGGTTTTTTTTTTTTAAAAAAAAATTGTGCTTATTTTGTTCATTTAGATGTTTTTAGTGATGATAAGTTTGTTTAGGCCTTGAGTAAGTTGCTATTGATTTTGATGGTTGCATAACATGATTGAATAAATTGTCTTACCTCCTGAATGTTTGTAGACTAATTTTGATAGATAGCTTGTGAGATTTTGAGCTATTTTTCATTATTTTTGTCAGATTTCTTTTCTTTCTTGTTTGCAATTTTTTTTAAGAAATTATTTCTCTAGAACTTGCTTTGAATCTTTTTGAAATTACATTGGCACTTGCATGCATAAATATGATTAAAACATTCTTTGATTGAGCCATTTTTGCCCTTGTAGCCAACCTTTCAATGTATTATTATTAAGATTCTTTGAGCTTAATTAACCTTTATCTTGTTATGTAACCTATTAGAAAGCTAAGCCTTGATTGATTTTATCTTTTCCTTACCTTAGGGATTAGTAGAGCATTTAATTCATCAGTAGGATGGGTTCTTGAGCATGTGTGGAGGTGTGTTAATTTTTTGGTGAAAAGGCAAATTTGATTCATTATAATCATCAAGAATAAAAGAAAAGAAGAAACAAATGAAAAAGAAAAATAGAAAGGAGAAGAGAAAAAGAGCTCAATGTAATTAAAGAGAAAGAATACAAGAAAAGGAAAATTGAATTTGAAGGAAAAATAAAATTTTCAAAAAGAAAGAGCCCAAAATAAAATAATTGAAAAAAATGAAAAAAAGGAAAGAGAAAAAGAGAAATTGATAAATAAGAAAACTTGTAATGTACACTCCATTTTTAATTGCTCATTTGCTTATTTGAATCTATGCTACAATACTTTATTAGTCTTTTTGATTTTGTACTTTCATATCCTTATCATTCATTGCCTTCCCTTTTCCCTTGGCCACATTATGACCCTTGAGAAGTCCTTTTAATTTGTTCTATGCACGTGATTTAAGTAGTGGAGATTAGATTATAAGCAAGCTTATCTTAAGCAGAGTTAGAGAGCTTATCTTGTCAGTGTTTACCAATTTGATCTACTTTCCTTTTAAGCGAAATTGCTTTGCTAGTTTATTTTGAGTTTTGAGTTATGAAAAATGTTGCTTCATAATGTGCTATGTCCCCTAAAATTTTAGTTGTTTCATTACTTTTAGTTTTGCATTCTTATCATTTTTGAATGGTTAATAATAGGGTTTTTGTTTTGAGTTTAGTTTTGGTGTCTTGCCTAAGGGTGTGCAACAACTAAGTGTGGGGGAATTTAATGAACATGATTTGTACATATTTCATATCTTTTTTCTACTTAGTTCTTTGTCATATTTTTGTGCTAAATTGGGTATTTGTGATTAGTTTCTTGATTTGGTCAGTTTTGAAGGTTAATTGGATTAATTCAATAATTTGAAATTGTTTCAAATTTTTTAGTGTATCTAAATTTTTTATGTTCATTTTTGGATGATTTTTATATCTTTGAAAAGTTAAGAGGGAGCTCTACAAAAGCTATGAAGAGTCCAAAGCCTAGTTCAACCATTTAGAGGGTTAAATTCAACCCAGAGCTTGAAATAGAGTTCTGACCTATTAACCTAGTCTAGGTATTTTAACTATGTTTGGAGTTCTAGACTGTATTTTGATGCAAACCCATGCCCATCAAATGGATAAGATTCACATCTACAACTTTCATGTGAGGCCTTATGGCCAAAACACACCTTTTTTTATCAAGTTTCAGAGCTATAAATCTAAGTGACAAATTTTGTTACTGGTTGAACTGCTCTATAAAACTATTTTAGTTTTCATCTCATAAATTAAGTTAGGAATCAAATTTTAATTAAGGCTAGGGTCATTGGGTTGCTAATAGATAGGGCTACAACATCTTTGAAGATACTTAGGTCAAATTATATCTCCATCTAACCCTAAGCAACAACCAAAGTAAGAAGAGAGGTGTAGAGTATAAAAACATGAATTCAATAGTCATTTAGGAAACTTTCATTTTTATCTCACTTTTGTAATAAAGAATGAGTTGTCCTAGGACAAGAACACCAGCCTCTTTTAGGTTTTCTCTTTTCTTTTATTTTTATTTTTTCTTTTTTTATAATGTAAAGATAATCTTTTCATTCAATCAAGGGATTGTTGACTGTGAGACTACTTTCTATTGCTGATTTGTTCCCAATTTGATTTCTTTATTTCTATAATTTAATGAAATTAATTGCTTTTGGATGATTAGTTAACATGGCCACTTACTTGATTGTCTATTGTGATTACTACTAGCTAAACTTTTGTAATCAAAGTCATTTATAGCTATTTGGCTTTCATAGCAATAGGGTTTTTGATTGTGTGCTAGTGTCAATCAATTATTATAGAGAAATATAGGGTGATTGATGAATTTTTTGCTGGGGTAAGTTTGTAAATCAATCTTGGCCTTTTCTAGTTTCTAATGTTGTTATTGAATTGATTTAGGTGTTGGGCTTTGATCAATTCAACAATAAGGGCTAATTTGGGTGATAGGCTTAATTAACAAAATTAGAAGGAAATTAACAAGAATTACTTTAGGTGCTAAACCCAATTTAGTTCTTGGATAAGTGGTTAAAGAGGGAATGAAACTTTTGCTTAATTCAATGCAAGAGTCTTTCGAATTGAATTTTTTCCACTTTAAATTTCTCTTCTTCATTTAATTCTCTTTGTTTATGTTTCTAAGTAGATGGCCAACAACCCCTATCTTTTACTTTCATACACTAAATTAATCACCAGTCCTTGTGGATCAACTAGACTTATCCTACTAGGAGGTAGAATTGTTTAGTATATTATCTTTGTCAATTTTGATAGCCATTATGGCACTTGTTTACAATCTTGTTCTTTCATTGGGATGGTAAGCCCTTCTTCAATAATTTGCAACATATCATCATTAATGGCTTGAAGGAAGATCACCATCTGATTTTTCCAATAATTGTAATTGGTTCCATCAAATAATGGTAGTCTAGATGTTGAATGTCTTTTTTGTCAATGCGATGATCCAAAGTTGTCCATCATATTCCTAGAAAATCTTTACTTAATAGTGATTAAGCTTTAATAACAAAGACCAAGCTCTGATGCCAATTGATAGGACAAACACACCAAGAAGGGGTGAATTGGTGTTTAAAACACAAGTGTATATTTTAAAAACCTTCCCCTTTCTAAAAAAGCCAATAAACAAGTATATGAAAGATTAAGTAAATAACATATAAAGATAGGCAAATTAAAGTGCATGAAATATTAAAAGAAAAGGAAAAGAGAATGATAGCAGCAATGGATGAAGGTTTAATGGTCCAAAGGGAAAACCATCTCTTTGGGTCTACTTATCTCTTTAAAGGTCAAATCCAATCTTGAGGGTTATCCACTAGTACTTTTTCTTTTGATAGCCCTTATAGTCTTCCCACTTGACCTTTCAAGGACTTAAGCAATCCCACCTCACACGTTAAGGATTTTTATAGCCTCACATTAAGGTAGAATCCCTAGCTACAAGGTTTCTTACAAATGTTTCACTCACTCTCAAACCCTAGCCAATGAACCTTTTACAATACTCAAGAATAAAAAAGGATTTGTCTCAAAGAGATCACAATATCTTTCAAACTATCACAAGAGTAGATTTAAAAGTGAAGATCTATAAAGAATACTTAAAAAAATTGAAGAACTTAGAGAGAGAAGCCCTTTTAGATAGGGAAGAAAATTTGCTTGAATTACGTATCTTGAAGTAAAGAACATTTTCCCTTTCATAAATAAGCATGGTACCAAAGAGCATTTTCATCAACTTGGGATCAAAGTCAAGTAGCTTGCTCCTTCCTCAATGTTTAGTGAGTATTTGATGAGTGCAATATTTATATATTTTATTTCTTCTACATTTAGTCTTTTTGTCAAGTTTATATACCAAATAGAGTTACATATCCCCTATTTTAGTCTACTAACATTGTTTTAGACTTTTGGTTGTATCTTGAGTTCTACATGTCCTTTTGGTATGATTCTTATGTCATTTAAAATCTAATACGAAGGCCTATAATTGCCATGAATAATTCCAAGCCCACTTTCGATGTTTGGTTGTTTGAAATTACCTAAAAGTTGAAGTAGAATATTGATGGTACTTTCATGATATCTGGAGCTATAGACCTTATATTGGTGTAAACTTAAGTCCATTAGAAAGCTTGGATCCCTATCTACAACTTTAATGAAGGGTTCAAATTGAGACTATGTCATTTTGAATGAGAGAAGAGTCAATGAAATTAAGTTCATATAGAATGGACTGCTTTAAATTAGTTTCAATTTTTGGCCCATAATTTGTGTTGAAAACCTCTATTTTAAGCAAGGTCAAGTCCATGGAATTTTTGAAGAGTAGGGTTACTATCTTTTAGAAAAGATCAAAATCTAATTTTGCAGTTTTCAAACCAAAATCAGCAACTAAAGCTAGAAAAGGAAGCTAAATTAATTAGAATCCTAGCTGAATCAAGATTGCTTGAGTATCATTCCAAAATCATGAAGGTTTAATTGCCTTTATTTTTGTATATAAATAGGAGTCCCTATGTGGAAAAAAGAACACATTATTCTCATTTCTTCTCTTCTTCTAGTTGGTTTGTTTTTTTTTTTTTTGCAATGAGTTACTAAACTCATTTTTCAATTCAAGGGAATTTTGCTTCTATTTATTGTGATTGTGAGACTACATCTATTTTGTTAAGTTATTCTTAATTCGATTGTCTATTGTTTCTCTATTTTAATTGATTTATGATTACATAAGATGGTTTTCTAATAATGGCCCTTTTGTCAATTGTCTATTGTGATTATCTACTAATTGAATCGTGTCATCTATAATTGTTATGATAGTTTAGTATAGGTAGCAATTAGGTGTTAATAATTATGATATCATTTTTCATTCAATGCTTAAGGGAAATGCAGGATGAATTAAATGATTTGCACTAGTATAAAATTGTTGTTTAGTCTTAGCCTTTTCTTGTTCATAATGCTATTATTAATCTAAGAAGGATTGCTTAATACTAAATCAATTAATAATGAGAATTTAATTTAGGCTCTGGACTTGAATTAATGAAATTAAGAAAAAAAATAATAAGATTATTCTAGAGTCTAGGTAACTTTTCACCAAGCAATCAAATAATATTTAAGTGTTAATAAGCATTATGTGAATTGAATGTATGAATCTCTCTTAAATTAAAGTTTCCCAAATTAAAGTCTTCTTTCCTATTTAAATTCTCTTTTTATTCAATATTTTGAATTTAATTACAAAACCCCTCCTTTCAGTTAGCTTGTTGTATTTAATAGATTAGGACTATGAACTAATCAACCAATTATAGGGTTTGACCAAGACTCAACACTACAAATTTAGGGACTTCAGTAATTTAATTGTGATGGATTTGAAAACCATCAGTAGTGATGAACACAATTTATTCCTAATTTAAATCCTTTTATACTTGGTCTTTTTTCATGTTTATGTGCTTAATTAGACAATTGGAATTGGTTTTGAGATTTGCTAAGTTTTTGTGCTAAATTGAATTTATTCAGTAAATTTACACCATTTCAGACTATTTTAGGATTTTAGGCATATCTAGAGTTCTAGATCTCAGTTTTAGATGATTATTGTGTCCTTGGAAAGCTAAGAGAAAGAGCTAAAAATTTCATGTAATGTCTAAAGCTCATTTTAGATGTTTTAGAGGTGAAATAGAGTTTGGAACTAAAGTAGAGTGCAATTTTGCGATCCAGAGCCTGACCTAGTGTTTTGATCATAAGTAGAGGTCCAAAAGTCATTTTAGTGAAAACTTAAGCCCATTGGTTAGCTAAGACCCAATTCTACATTGTTCATGAAGAGATTAAGAGCAAATACATCGACTATAAACTTAAGTGATCAAATCTGTTATGGGTTAGACTGCTCAGACATTTTGTCTTAGTGTTTAGCATGTAACTTAAGCTAGAGATGGAATTTTAATGTAAGGTGAAGGCTAGTAGGGAGCTAAGTCATAGAGCTGTATTTCATCTAAAGATCATTACCTCCAAAAAAGCCCCCTTCTATCCCAAAACCATAGCCTAATTTAGAGGTAGTGCACTAAACTTATAAATAGCTAGTTAAGCCTTTAGTGTAGGATTTTTTACATCACTTTTGTATTGTCTCTAACTTTTAGAAGAGAGGAGCTTTGCTTGGGCAAGACTCCATTTCTGTAATTAAGTTTATTCTTTCCCATTTTTCTTTGTATTTTATTTTATTCTTGATGTGTAACTAAATTTTACTTTAATCCTAGGAAATTCTGCTCTTATTCACATATCATTATGAGACTTGTTTTGATTTTTCAATTATTTCCAATTTTTTTTATTCTCTATTTTTACTACCTATTATTGCTATGAGTGGTTGATTAAAATGATCAACTGTTCATAGTGCTTTTATGCTAGCTAAATTCCCATAGACAAATTTAATTATTTATGACTGTTTGGCTGTGAAGGAGCAATAGGATGTTAATAAGCTATTGGAACAATTCAATATTCCTAGGGAATCAAGGATAGTTAATTAAGTTGTTGATGGGGTAATTTAGTTAACCAGATGTAGTGATTTTAGTGCTTAATGCTATTGATAATTTAGGTAAAGCACTAGGTTTCACTTGACTTAACAAGAAATGTCAATGAAGTGTTGGGCTTGATTGACTATCTTAGAATGAAATTGATAGGATTAATTAGGCATTGGACTTAATTAATACCTTAGCTAAGTGGTTAAAATGAGAATAAAACAAGAGTGTCAAGGATCAATCATTGAATTGGTAGCAAGATTCGTTGGGCTGAGTCTTTTTCTATTAAACCTTCCATTAATTTTTATATTTTATTTTTCATGCATTTGAAGAGTTTGTTTGAAATTCTCACTGATAATTAGCTATCCTACCCCTTATCTCTTTGTCCAAAACATATTAAAGATATTCAACAATCTCTATGGAGATAATTTGACTCACCCTAGCTTTTAGCTTTGGGACTTCAACATTATTTTTGCCAATTTCAACAACTATCAAGTAGTCATTTTCAGTCAAAAGCCTTGGAAGATGAGTTAATTTCTCTTGTAGCTATGATAGTGACCTCTGATGAGTTGTTATCATTAATGGTACAAATGGTTAGCTCATTCGCTTGCTCTTTCAAAATTTATTTAGCTAAAATAATCTTTATAAGTTAGCAAGATGTGTTAATAATCAAATAGCAACCTTGTAGTGTTAGATTTTTTGCAAAAAAAAAAAAAATAGAGTTACATTGTGTTAGTGAGGAAAGAGTAACCTACACACTTTCAAAATTTTCATATAAGCAAAGCTTTTAACATTAGTCTAGATAGTTAGTACAATATTTATGCAATACAAGTTATATCTCAATAAAATAGTTTAGTCAAATGGTAAACTAGTCTTAAATTGGTGCAATTTATCATATTGACAGATTTTGTAGAATAGTCTATAAAGATAATCATCCATATTTTCTAGTGCTTAATATTAGGCATTTAAATAGAAAACCATGATATGTAACAAATCTTATTTCAACCAGCATATCGTGAGACAATACAAATATTTAGACTTCCTTAAACATGCTCTTTGCCTTAGTTTTTTGTTCACACACCATCTTAAATATGCTTTTTGCACTAGTTTTTATTTGGCATGTGATCCCTCTCCCTTCATCATTAAAAAATAACAATTCATGCATGGAATTTACCAACTTGCATCATACCAAAATTAACAAATTAGATTAGAGAAATGTGTACTAGAAAAAAAAAAGCAAACATAACAAAACAAGGTCAAGTTGCCCGATAAAAAAAATGGCAAATATACCAGTACTGAAAACTAACATACTAGATAGAAAAATATACCAAAGCAAAAAAAGAAAATGCATATACTAGATACAAAAAAAATAAAAACTACCAGACTAGATCAAAATAGAACCAAACACAAAATAACAAACTAGAGTAGATACTAATAGAACTAGCAAACAAAATGCACAAAGTTATAAATACCCAAAATAAAGGATCATATATTAAATGTGAATGAAAACACATGATCTTAAACACAAATACAAATGTTACAATATGAAAATGGGCTAAATGCATTAGATGCCTAAGCTAGCCATAAGAAACAGTGCATAAGCTAAACAACTTGAACAGATAATAATAGAACTTATTGACTACCTAGGAACATGCCAAAAATGTTGGACCACAGTGAATAACATAAGACTAAGCACATAGCTAACTACCTAAAACATGAAACTAGACACATGATGTGACTGGAAATGGTGTAAGGTAAGTATGAGATCTGCCAATTTTGCTTAAGGTTGGATTTAAGAATGTATAATCTGAGGTAGATTGTTCATTTGCTATCCTTTTTCAATTTTTCTAAAACCTCTTGCATGTACTTAATTTGAACTTTCAAAACCTAATCCTTGCTTAAGCTAGATTAAGCCTATCAAATTTACTAGGCTTAGGATCAACTTGCTCATTAATAGTGACATTTTCTTTTTGAGCAAACACATTGGTTACTGGTATGGATTTAGTAGGTCTAATTAGGTTGGTTGGGAGAAGAGGTAGATGGGGTACTCAAGAAAAAAAGGTGTCATGGATGTTAAAAAATAGGTCAATCATGTTAATCATGACAAGTTGGCTAGATGGAATATAAGGGATGCAAAGCCCTTGAGTGGGGGTAGCCTATTGTAGATCTTAATGAAAAGTACCCATATGTATAGGTTGAGAAGGGTAAATAAGTGGTAAGTGGGTGATTTCATTGGGTTATGTCTTAACGATCATAGGTTGGTTTTGCTAGGTTTGTTAAGGTTGCTTACTGATCAAAAGTTTAACTTGCTCTTTGAGGAAGGTTTCAGCTTATGGATTCTATATATTCACATATGTTGCCACTAATGCATTTTCAATAGTCTCAAGTCATTCAATCAAGGTAGGCATAGTTTCACATTGAACTTTCTGTGAAGAGGCAATAGTGGACACTTAGTTCGTTGCTTAGTTCAGATATGAACTTCCATAGTGCACAATGAGAGCCAGAGAGGTTACTTGATGGTCATCAAGTGAGGCTTCATTATTTCCAAAGATTCATCTCACATTTCTTCTCCATGGAGACTAGTAAGGTCATCAAAAGTGCCAAAAGCATCCACCCTCTCAAGGTAGGTAGCATTATCAGCTTGGTTTTCTTGCTAAGCCTATTTTTTTTAAGCGGGTTAGAAACAGTAACTGGAGTTATTAGAAGGGGTTCTTCTCCAACCACATTAGTCAAAATAGGCTCATTACACTACAAAAAAAAGGTCGTTTAGTGAACAAAAATTTTGGTCACTAAACGATGAATTTCGGTCCCAGACTAGTGTAGCGACTGAACAACCATAAAAAAAAGGAGTGGCTAAACACCCATTCACAGTACAATTAGTCACCAAACTTAATTTAGTGGTAGAACATAATGATTGAAATATGTTGTGACAAGTTTGTTCATAGAGCTTCTCCAAATTTGGTCACCATTTGATTGTTCGGTGGCAATTTAGTTATTGTGTAATTGCCACTAAATATTTGGTTGTAGTTTCGATGGTTGTCTATGACTAATGTGGTTGCAAAGTCATTAAAATTTGGAAGAATTGGCCACCATATATTTGGTGACAGTTCAATCACTGAGTAGTGGAA
>JANHAO010003109.1:0-26862 GCA_026873985.1 Saraca asoca | reverse complement strand
TGCATCCGGGTTTGATAAAAAACCATTTGGAAACCAAAAGTTTTCCAGCAATTTCATCTTTGGATTCTCAGTAAAACATAATCTAGATGTCTAAGATCAAAATCTAGGAAAAAAACCTAACCCAATTTCACGAAAACCTATTCAATTACAATATATATTTTCAGGAAAAATAAATTAGGTTTTACCTAATTTGATAATTTCCAATTTATAGCCACAATAGGATTAGATTGGCTCTAATACCAATTGTTAAAATTATTCAATAGGATACAATCTAATCCCTAACATATGTCATGTAAAGAAAACATAACAAGTAACATAATTAAGATTTAAGATTAACCATAATTACCTGGAAAGGTATTAGATGTTGAAGGCATCCCAGATCTAGAATCCTGCAAGGCAAAAAGGAGAATTACTATCCCTATTCCACCTCAGGTTTCTTTGTATCAGTTTTAGATGGGGAAACTGTACACTGATCAGTGGAAAGGAATATGGCCCCTCCCTGTATATATAAACAAGATGGGTCAAGCCTACCCATCATGGTAAGCCCATACACAGAGCCCAATATCCATATAAGCCTATCAAAATAATCACAAATAATTGGGCTTTATAACAACAAGCTCTAAGAATGTGACATTTAATTAATCTGATACATTATAAAATTATGTCAGTTCATAAAAAATTCTAACAATTCCTTCAACAAATTTTCTATGTTTGTCATCTTTTATTTCCTATCTAGCTGAAGCTCAATCTCCTTTTGCAATTGACATTCTTTATCTTTCTACTCCATTCCAATTTCCATTTCCTCCACACATGCCATTGCCTTGAAGTTAGATGTTTTATCAATGCCATTAGATGCATTTAGTTCAGTTTGAGAAACAGTAAGGGTTAACCTAATCCCAGGACTTGCAACCCTATCACTTAGTTCAAGTTAGAACATATAACACATATTAGTGTTCTACTGGTAGAAACAAATGTTCTACTAAATTTTAAAGCTTTGAAATCAATTTTTTCTAGACATTTTTCATCAATAGTTAGACATTGTGAAAAGAAATTTTCAAATCATTGTTTACATCAAATAAATTTTCATCTTCTATAAATAATTCCACACATCATAGAAATAACTTTTAAAACAACAAATGATATAATTTAGTTCAAGAACTGGCAACGATACCCTTTATTTAAGTGGCATGTCCTTATGTTCAACGATTTTAGTGTAAATTTAGAAGAGAAGCATCCAAATATAGAATAATATATGAATCATAAACTTACCATTCAAATTTCAAAAGAATTCTTCCAAATTTCAACTTTTGTTTCATTTGTATAGAAGAAGAAATTAGGAAAAGGAGAAGAAAAAATACCAAAGCCCTAATTATAAGGATGAATATACCTTACGACTTGCACAATTGAAGTATCTTCTCCTAAAATTTTTGTTTCTCCATGCTATCCTTATCATGGTTGGTGCGCTATGCAGACAATACCGAACCCTTGTGTCACTAGAACCCACACTTCGGTTGCTCCACGATTGCGATGCAACGGTTTCCAGTTTCTTCAATGCCCTATCAAAAGCAATCACAATATTCAGAAGGAAACGGCAAGCATAAATAAAGAATTGGTGCTCCAAAAATTAAGAATTCCTTGTATAGATCATGTGCGACTGTCATTTCTTTTAAAGTAAAAAGATAATGTTTTCATTTGTTGCAAAAGTTCAGGGGGTTATGTGTGGGTATTGGAAGTTAAGGGGACTTATGTGTTACAAGTGCTTACTTTAGGGAGCTTAAGTGTATCTTGCGCTAGTAAAATTTAGGGGAGTTATGTGTAGGTTTTGGAAGTTCAAAGGAGTTATGTGCCACAAGTGTTTACTTTAGGAAGCTTAAGTGTATTTTACCCAAGTAAAAATGTTTAATTAATGAGAGTAAATTGGGTTATGAATGATAAAATGGCTTTAAATTTGAGAGAATTTCTTATATGACCCAATTATAACATGTGCTATACTCCCACTCAATAAATTGAAGATTAATTGTCAACTTTGTTATCTATTTGTAAATTTTACATATCTATACGTATTAAAAATGTGACTTTTCAATTTCTAAAATATTGAAAATTATAAAAATTGATAATTGGCCTTCATATATTATGTAAAATAAAAAACACATATTATAGTTGAAGCATATAAGAAAATCTCTAAATTTGATCCAACCAGTCTAAAATTTTCTAGGTTACTAATGTACAAGAAAATGTTACATTATTAAAAAAAAAGTAAAAATAATTTAAATTTTTACCAACAATAAAAGTTTTAATAATCTTTTATGAGTTTAAATTTGATTTATTATTCGTGTAAAACTTTTTATATTATTAGTAAATAAAAAATGACATGTAATTAAAAAATAAGAATAATTAAATTTTCTTATCAACAATAGGACAATTTTGATTGTTTTTAAATGATGTGATAATACATAAATAGATCATAATATAAATTTAAATTCATTCTAAAATAAAATAGTATATAAATAAGTGGTAGTAAAAAAACTCAAAATGTCTATCAAATTTTACAATTTTTGTATGAACAAATAAGTTCAAGGAATCCAAATGCTACATAGCTAATGGTCTTCGGAAAAAAAAAAAAAGTCTTAATGGCCATCTTAGAATGGAGAAAACAGGATTGTTGCATTGGGCGCGCAAAACATGGTTTGGAGAGACTATATAAAATATAAAATAAAATATGAAGCCCTAAGCCTTGCCTCTCTCTCTTTTTTTTCCTGTTCAGTGGTCAAGCCCGACCTTATCTTTAAATGAAAAGCTTAGGCTCGACCTTATTAAATCCAGTTTATAGTCATCCATCTCTCTCTCTCTCTCTCTCTCTCTCTCTCTCTCTCTCTTCTTTGGTTTATGGCTATTTCAAGTTAATATTTAGAGGTCTAACATTGGTTTGTACTTTTATATTTCAATAATTTAGTATTTTTTTTTAAGTCTTGATCTTTTGTTTATAAAACAAAAGAGACCATTTTATCAATCCTATCTTATTAGGTTTTATAGTTTTTTTTTATTGGATTACATTTCCTTGTTCATATAATAATAAAGAAAAAAATAACTCCTAAAAATCTGAATATGTGTATAAATTGAGTTGGGTTCGGCCAACTTAATTTTTTAAAAGTTACTTGAAAATGATTCATTTAAAAAATAAGGTCTAATTATTTTTTGGTCTAAACCTAATTTTTACACCTAATTATTTAATTCAAAAGTAGTTAAATCGGATTGGGTCCGAGTCAAAAATCAAGCCTGATCATATTTATCCACCTTTAATTTATATCATATCAAATCATTTTAAAAATAATACAATCCTTCACAAAATTTAAATTCATGGGATATAATGCAAAAATTTTATAAATTTTTATGAAATTTTAATATAAAAATTATAAAAGTTATAATCTTTATATAAATTTTATAATTTTTTTATAAAAATTATAAATGTATATGAATTTTGCTACATCATTTTCCTTTAAAAATTTTCTTTTCTTTTTAAAAGTTACCATTTTTAACCAAAAAATAATCTTAATACGAAATTGAGAACCTGATTTTTAGTCCAGAATTGAACAAATTATCTTATTTTTTTGAACAGCCATCTCTAAGAGAAAAATGGAAATTGATGGACCTAACATGAAATTGGAGTTGCCATGATTTTCATACAAATCAAATCTCACTGATGCTACGTAATTTGATTTGATAAGCCATAAAACTTCAAAAGTTTTTCATTTTCCTTATTTTATATCTCACTTCATTTCAATTTAAACTAATCCCATCGTCATTATTATATTAATAAAGCAGAAAACCATATGAACAAGTTGAACTAATCTAACTTGCTTTTTAAATAAAATGATAGTTTGTTTTAGCTAATAAAGTTTGGTTTGATTGAAATGACTTTATGAACAATCAATGTTATTAATTTCACTTGTTACTTATAGATACAAACAATTAAGAATAATAAATAAATACAAGAAATTATGTAAATCTCTCATTCAATTTTCGGTTGAACCTTTATCAACTATAAAAATCTTTAAATTAATTTTTATTATTTAATTAATTAATCATTTATTTAATTATATAATTTTTCATAAATTTTTTAAACAAGTATCATATTATTATTATTATTACACGTTGACTTATCTTATTTTTACCAACATAATTTAGAATCCATTTTGCATTTTTTTTTAAATTTTCACACATTTAATTTAATTGCTATTAATTTTAAAAAAATATAAATAAATTGAAATATATGTGAAAAATATTTAATGATATTGTGTATTTGTTTAAAAAATTATAAACAATCATTTAATTAAATAAATAATAGGAATTAATTACTTGTATACTTCAAAACTTAAATTTCAAGTTGTCGAATTTTATAAGAACAAAATTCAACAATTCTAAAATTAAATGATGTTTTATGCATTTTTCTTGATAAATAAATTTTTTTAATTAGATTATACTAAATGCACAAGAAATTATAACTAATGAGTTATAATTAGGGTGACCAATATTATAATTTTTCTATTTTTATTAACTAAAACATTATTATAATCTTTATAAATGCAAATTCTTTCAATTCAATCTTTATTTAATTTTCATTTTGAATCTAGTTCTTAATATATTTAATTTCTTTTAATCAAATTATCTTGTCCACCTATCTCATATATCGTTAACTAAAATAATAATTTGAAAATACAAAACTTAATGTAATATTATCTAATGCTTATTTAAAAATTATATAAAAAATTAAATACTTATATGAATTAAAATAATATTTTATTAAATGATAAAAATAATAAATTAAAGTGATAATTTTATATTCTTACTTGTAAATTAAGTTCATGTGATAAATTTAAAATATGAAAAGTTGTAACTTGCATGTTAACATTAAAAGTGTATTACATTAAATTTTGTTTTTATATATCATTAATTTTATTAATAAAATTAAAGATAAATAAATAAAAAAATATTTTTAAACTAAATTTGTTAAGGATCAAATTAAAAATAAAAATAAATTAAAAATTTACATGGGAGATTAAAATATATTAATCCTTTTTACGTATAGGATCCACGACCTCTTTAGTTTAATTCAACCTATGTACGGCCAATCTTTGAAAAATGACAATTAGGGGACATGTGTTTAAGGTTAGTGTCCAAAACTTGTTCAGCTCTCAAATGACAATTTTGCCACCCTTTAATGTCTCCCACTTTCCTTGGGAACCCAAACCCATTGGATTTTGTAATCTACCTCTCTTTCTCTTCATTCACTTTGCATTGGAGCAATAGGGTTTGTTTCATGACTTCTTCCAATACGGTGTAACAGAGGACTTCCCAGACATGGATTCATCCAATGCCTGAATAAATAGCTGGAACCTTGAGGACACTGAGGTAGGTCAACTGCAATCTTAACATCTCCTTGAAGAGTGCTTCCATTCAATGCTTACTTCCACATTCATGATGATCTTCAGATTCATTTGAAAGCAAAGAGAAAGTTTTGGGTCAAGTTTAATTTGCATTTATGCCACTAGGTTTCTGTGAGGTGCAAGGAATAATGTGCCTATTGCTTGTTTAACACAATGTCTGAGTTGGGTTAATCCGAAAAGAAGCAAAGATTATGACTTTGTTTTAAGTAACATATAGTTGACACTCCCTGCCTTTCTGCTCAAAAATCGAAAGTCTGTTTGGAATGCCCTATTCTAAAATGTCTTGGGTTTTGGTTCACTCTCAAATCCAGCAGACCAATTCTCTTCCTCCTTCATTTCCTCATAGTTCTAATTACCAAAAGCAATCAAGCCCTGCCTCATCTTCTTCATCTGGAAGTAAAATTAGCCCTGCGGTTCTTTTTATCATAGTTATTCTAGCTTTTGTATTTTTCATCTCAGGTCTCCTTCACTTGCTTCTTAGATATCTAATAAAGCATAGGTCTTCTAGTTCATCAATTTCTGAGTCCAATAGATACCCAGATATCTCTGAATCTGATGCTTACCAGAGACAATTACAGCAGCTCTTTCATCTTCATGATTCAGGCCTAGATCAGGCTTTCATAGATGCTCTCCCTGTATTCCTTTATGAGGAGATAATTGGTTTGAAAGAGCCCTTTGACTGTGCTGTTTGCCTTTGTGAATTCTCAGAACAAGACAATCTGAGATTGCTGCCATTGTGTAATCATGCTTTTCATATTGACTGCATAGACACTTGGTTACTGTCTAATTCAACCTGTCCTCTCTGTAGAGGGACCCTTTATGCACCTGGCTTTTCTTTTGAAAACCCAACTTTTGACTTTGGAGATCCAAGGGAAGAAGACAGTGTTTCGGGCAATTGTGGAAGTGGGGCTGCTTCTGCACACAAACCTGCTGAAAATAGCGTTATGAGTGGAAAAAGGGTGTTTTCTGTTAGGCTTGGAAAATTTAGAAGCTCCAATAATGGAGGAGTAGTAGAAAGAGGAGAGGCAGAGAGCAGTAACAGTAATCTGGATGCGAGAAGATGTTACTCAATGGGATCTTATCAGTATGTGGTTGCTGAATCAGACCTGCAAGTGGCTTTATGCCCCAATAGAGGTGATGGGGGTGCCAGTAGCAGTACGAGGCAATTGAAAGCCAGATCAGTGCTAAATGGGAATTCATGTACTGATGATGCTGAGGGAAAAAGACTAAACATTGCAAGAAAAGGTGAAAGCTTTTCTGTTTCCAAGATCTGGCAATGGTCTAAGAAGGATAAATTACCAAGTTCATCAGAAACCCATGTGGGCAATTCTGCTGTCACCGCAAATTTGCCATGGATGAATAGGAACTAGAGGTACATGAGGCTACTTGAAATTTTTTGTATTTTGACCCACTTCCATATATTAATCAATTTATTTGTTGAGCTCCTGCTTCATCTCATCTTTTTGTTTTATTTTTTGTTTCTTTACTGATAAAACTTGTAAAATATGCCATAGAACATTACTCAATCAGTGTGCTTTTAATGGAAATTGTGCTTGTGTCAGCCACAGGAAATCTTTCGTTTTACACAATCATGTCATGACTTGTACTATATTATTGCCTTGGTTTGTAATTTCCTTTCAAGTTCCAGTCCAGTGCATTTCTTTGTAAGATATACTTGCAGAAGTTAAAGTAAAGATCAATAATTTAGTAGTAAGAACACATCAGATGAATTTCCAATATGAATTTTCATGGTGGGCCCATGATGCCATGTGATTTCTATTTAAGTGACAAAAGTGGTCTTTTATAACAATTTCTTGCAATAAGCATGAAGATTCAAGTGAAGTCAAATCATAGTTGCTTTTTGGATGCTTTGGTTTTCTGTGGAGGTTTGCTTTTCTTGCTTTTGGGTTAGAAAGAGTTAAAGGAAAAAAAAAGAAGCATGATTCCTTGAGCACCGTTTCTTAAGAGTTAAGACCATCCCAGAAGCTGTCTTTTCTGGGTGGGTAAGTGAATTGAGTACCAAGCTGATGAAGAAGGGTGAAAAGTGGGGTGCAGGATTTTTCTGATCTTGACTTAGGATTCTTGACATTATCTTCCAAGTTGACGGATGGTATTGGTGGGGCCTTCTTGTGAGTTCTCCCAATCCAATAATGCCATATTTCTCTTTTGAAAACCTTGCATGACATGATGGAGAAATATTTCTCGAGGGAAAGACGAAAATTACTTGCAACAGGTGACTGGGTAAAATTGCATGCATTTGTAAGTACCGTTGTTTTCTTTTTTATACTTTCTTATATATTAAAAAAAAAAAAAATTGAAGGGTCAAAGTTAGAGTAGCTATACTTTTGGAGGAAGAAGCATTTGGATCTTTTCTTTTAATGATGTTTTTATTTTGGAGAAAATTATGCATATAGTTCTTTTAGTCTCCTTGCACATGAAAGATGATTTTAGGTCTTATTTCATATGAAAATTTAATGTTCATCTTTCTTTAACATGAGAGAAATATAACCAAAAAGAAGAGAAGATGATCAAAATTTGAAGAAAAATGTTCTTTCTTCTTACTTACCATTATTTATAAGGGAAACGTTTCATCTAACATATTCTCCTTGTATTGTCTCTTATGTGTGAGACGAGTGAAATTTATGTGTATATATATATATTAAATGTTTTTTATAGGAAAAATTTTATTTATTTATATATATAGTTACAGGAAATTAAAGTTACAAAAAATACTTCATTTACATAATATTACTCATTGAGTTGTATCGTAGTGAATACTATTCACTATTTTATTTTATAATATAAATTATTTTTTCATGTTACCATATCTTCATTATTTTATTAATAAAAAAATATACAAATTATATCAGATTCCTCTGTTCATGTGTATACAAAAGAAAAAAAAATTGTACCCAAACTTTTTTCAATAAAAATAAAACGTAAATTCCACTTTCACACATAAAGATAATGTGAGAGTTATAAATATAGCACGAACTCTATGGAAAAAACTTCTTACACACTTAACCTTTACACTTTGCTCACAACTTGTGTGTGAATCCTTAAAGGATTAGACGTAATTACTTGACATAAATTGTTGATTTATAGTGGACCACTCTGACAAAGAATCACAGAAATGGGATGTAACCCAAAATCCAGAAAACTGTTGAGTTTAGTAAGAGTGGTTGGCTGCTACATGTAAAGTTACCAACTCTAAAGACAGTGTCCACCTTTTGTTTTCCTTCCCCATTTTCCAGAATCATTAAAGAAAGTCAAAATATTACCATAAGCAATGATTGGTGTTTGCAAGGTTTGATGTTGTGTGGGGGCAATGACCGACGAGGTGGTTAAGGACATAATAAGGGCAGTTGGGAGGATTTAGTGCTTCATTTCTCATCAAAAGCTTACTTACCATATGCTTTTATTATAATAATAATACTACTCTCTTAATTAATTAACTGACAGCTGTTTGGTAACGAGGTCAGCCTCTCCGCAACATTATTTAACGAGTGTTTATTCTATTTCTTTTTATTTATCGAAATTGTAGAGATTTTTTTTATATTTTTATTTGATATTTTAAAAATAAAAATATTTTGATTATTTTTTATTTTTTTCTTTGTAATTTTAATAAATATTTCACTGCTTTATACACTATTTTATATAAATTAGTAAAAGATATTTTTTCTTTAAAATTAAGATTATTTATTAATATTTTTAATCCTTATACATTTATCTTAAATAAAAGAAGAAAATATTTATTGATATTAAAAATATAAAATTTTTAAAAATTTATATATTTTTATTTAATTTATTTTTATATTTTATAATGAATTGAAGACAATTAAATAAAAACACAATTTTTTTTTAAAAAAAATATAATTTCTAATATTATTAAATCACCTTGACTAGTAGCATAATAGGATACTAATTAAAAATAGGATATAGAAAACTTGTGTGACTTGATTTTACTTTATTACCATTCAATGTGCTCCCTCAACATTCAATCGTTTGGCACACAACACACAACACGACATAATGAAATTTCAACAAATTGAGTGGGCTAAAATGTTAACCCCTTGTTGTTTGGTCTGTTGTTAGTCTCCGGACATGTCTTTTCAAATTAATGTCATGTAGCCTATATCACCACTAAAAATATAAATAAAAAAAGCACATGAAAATTACCAGAGCTCACATCAATGCTATTTAAAATTTTAGGATAATAAAGTCTAATAGGATTAGACTCTAAGGAACTTTCGTAATCTGTCAATATTATCCCATGGATATTTATCCAACAGGACTGATGCTATATATTGATATTCTCTCTTATTTAATTAATAGTATATCATCCGTAAAATTTATATTATTATAATACATATTCGCACTTTTATTCGATAAAAAATAATTATTAATCTTATTATTTATATATCAATTTTATGAATCTATCTAAATTAAAAATTATATTTTTAATTTTTTAAAATATTAAAAATTATAACTATTTTCTTTTTATTTTATTAAATGAGTGTCGAAACTACATTATAATTTAAATGCAGACGTGTTTCGTTACTACGGATATAACCAAGAATCTCTCAATATCCTGAAGTGACTTCTAACGAACATAAACTTAAATGCTAAGTAACTTTTCACGCACAAAATACTTAAATGCTAAAGCGTAGCTTCCAGCTAATTAAACTATGTAGCAATAATAGGTACATTCATTTGTAATATATTATTCACCTTGGATCTGTACAAATCTCATGCATTTCACAATTGAATGATTAGCAGTTGAATTGGATTTATAGTACCATGTGACCACTTGACATTGGATTCAAATTAGCACTTCAAAATAAGGAGGGCCTGTAAGTGCAACAATCTTAAACCAGACTGATAACAATACACTAACACTAGAAAATTTGGCTTCCTTACAATGTGCATAGAATTTCACCAAAGTATTGATATTATTGCAGCACTAATTTTTACAAAGCACAAAATGCTCATTTAAATTTAATATGTAGAGATGAATCAACTAACACTGAAGGATGGAAAAATGGAGAATCCTTCTTACTTTCATTTGAGAGCCAGAAGAGGAGAAAGAAAAACGTATATCTGAGATTCCATTTCATTACTCTTGAGAAAAGAATGATACATAAAATCAAATAGAATATGTCAATTGTGTAATTTTCGTATCGGATGCCAGATTCAACATTATGACCTCAAACATTAACCCTGCCAAGTACCTCTGAGAAAGATAGCAAGAAAGCACCTCAAGTTCTCAATATGACACATGAACTCTGTGTGCCTCGAAAGGGCAAAATTTGATTTCAATATATTCATACAGGGATATTCTGTGCTAATGTACATAAATCACCTAAAAGGGGGAAAAAAAAAGGAGCAAATATGTAAAGCCACCAAACAGACTTCAAAACTGAGCCAAAAGAGTGGTCCTCGTTGCCCTCGAACCATACCACTCTCATTTGAAGAAATGAAACATTAGAATTGCAAGTGTAATTATAAATGCAGAAAAGAAAGCTCACAGCTTTGTGCATCAGCATAATATGCAGACCATTTGAAATCATAGATCACGAGGAAAGTTATTGATTTGTCCTTCCTCCAGCATATCCTTGCCATTTATCTTGTATCCTATCCTTATGCGCATGACAAGAGATTTCTGAAAATAAAGGATAAATGCATGATATTATAAGATGAAAGGAAAAATTAGTAGAACGGACCTAGCTACAGATATGCATTGCATTGACATTTGAGAACAAATTTCTGATACCTTTCCATGTTGGCTATTAGTTACTCTCAAATTTTGCGTGATGGTCCCATTACCACTAGCAGGGAGAGTATTGCTGCTAGCCGGATCTAAGTGCAATTGGAGAAACTGGAAATTAAAATACCAAAAGACATAAGTACTGCTACATGATGAAATATGTCAAGCAGTTGAAAAGAATTGGTTTAGAGCAACCAGAGAAGCTTCTGACATTATAAAACACACAACAAATACATGTGATTAGTAAGCAGTCACAAGTTGAGATAACTGAATACACTAACAAAAAGAAACTATTACAGCCGTTGACTTAAAAGAAGTAATAGCCTTTAGTTGTAGTTTCTTTATGTTGTGAAGATTATAGAATTGCATGTCAAACAAAGGAACCAGAAAATGATTTGGAACAGCAATTAGAGGGATGGAATCTGAGAAATAAAATAATCATCATGTTGACAGTACTTTGAAAATGAAAAGGTTGGAGTCTCAATTATAAGTTAAATGCTATAAGAATGATAATGATGATGTCATCAGTAGGGTCAAAAATGCTCAACAGCATATAGAGTGGCATACCTTTGGAACTGCTGCCTGGAAAACAAAATCTGTGTACGCATTAGATGACAAATTTGTAAAGGTAGCCTCAATCACTGTTGTTTGTGGGTTTCCTGGTTGTTTTGAGAAATTGAATGTCAACGTCAAGGAGCTGCTCTCAAATGCGGTTGTAGAAGGATAAACTGGTCCATTGTTTTCTATTCAAGAGTAGGAGAGGGAAGGAGAATCAGTACTTTGAGTCTTTCACTATAATTCACTGAAGCAAAAAAAAAAAAAGGTAAAACAAAGTTTACCACCTGTTGGTGGGCTAGGGTCAAAACCATCCAATAAATCCATCATGGGAGCAGCCCCAGCATTTGAAGTTGCTCTGGCAGAAAGTGAAAGAGATGACAGATCATCCGATGGTGAAGCTGGTGTATTGTTATTCGTCATGGAGGATAAGATGTCCCTTGTAGATGAGTTGCTTTGCGCAGAAGGTGATCCAATAGACAGAAGATCCAAAAGAACATCTGTACCACTCTTTGGACCTTGGCTAGCACCTGAAAATGAGAAGAGTCGGACACGACAATGGTATGTTGATTTAGATTATTCATAAAAAGGAAAAGCGCTTAAATTTTTAAAGATTATCTAATTTTTTTTTTTTACATAGCAATAGTATAAATAATTTAAAAGATAAAAAGACCCTGATGAATAAATCTACTAATTTTTTTAAATAGAAAATACTGTCAACTATACTAGACAACAAATATGCTAATTACTAGAAAACACAAACAGATTTCCAGTTCCCCATGTATTGTGATAATTTACAGGATGCACCAAAAACACTAACCAGACTGTTGTGATGCCGGTGCCAGATCAATACCGAGAAGATCCTGAAGAAAATCACTTCCAGAAGAGCTTGGCACAGGGGCATCATCTGAATTTAGATCAAGCAGATCTACAAGAGGAGCCACAGGAGGTTTGGCAACTCCATTTGAAAGATTAACTGAAGTTCCTGTTGTAGTTGAAGCTATGCCTGGCATAGAACCAGCCCTCCTACCAACGAAAGTTGCCTCATCCAAAACTGGCATCCTTTCTGCAAGAGTAGGCCTGTAAGATGAGAAGTATTTTCTCATATTAAGAATTCTCTCACGAAAGTGAAGCCGAAATTCAAGCTCATAATAAATATGTAATTAGCAAGCATTTAACTTTACCTAATATTTTGATGCTTTGCAATAATCTTGTTGAACTCTAAAGATCTTTGCTGCAGTTCAAGCACGAGGTTCCCTTTGTACTGAACAATTATATCCTTGATCCTCCTATAACAATTGTTCAAAAGAGCATATTATAGTTCATGCCATATGAACATGCATGTGGAAAAGAAAAAGCTTGCACCAAGTGTAAGTATATGGAGTGGGTAAACATTAAGAAGATACACGGAGGAGAAAGAAACACAGATAACAATATGGTGAACAAATAACATGCACAGAGATTTCAAACAAACTCTAAGTCTTTCAAACTATCTTGAACCTTGGTCTGGTGGACATCTACTAGAACATACATTCCTCTAAAAAAAAGGCAGCAAACTAGAAACAAATCCATTCAAGGGAATAATGTAATAGATATTAAAAAACTTATGGAGAAGCAGATCATACTCTGAACAAGATGGGAAACGTGACGAGAGTTTTAACAGGGCAACCAAAGCCATTGCTTTTGTGGTAAGATCTGATGCATGGCGTTTTATAGCAATTTCTACAACATCCACAGCTTCTGGCTCTGTCACCTGCTTGCAAGAAAAAGCTGATTTAATGCAATAAAAATGAATAAAAGAATAACTAATTTTTTTTTATTTAAAAAAAGAAGTTATTGGAAAATGACAAGGAAACAGAAGATCAATTTTGTAAATAAGTGTTTTCTTACGTGCTGCAATATACAAGCAGATTGTATTAAACAGCATCAGAAGTCAAAAGTCCAATAACTGTTAAGCAACACCGCATCTCTCATAAAGTAAGGAAATAACATGGTATATATTAGGCTTGTTACTCTATATGAGACAAGCAAAGAAAGTTCAAATTAGAAAAGAATGAGGCATGCCAAAAATCTAATGTTCATGGTTTCAGTGTGAAGTATATATATTTCATCAAATCAGAAACTGACTCGGATCAGTTTCTGCCAGAGAGTATGTTACTAATAGTAATCAAAAAGGAAACAATCTTGGCTTAATTTTCATAATGATAATAAAAGAAACAGAGAATGAACTAAATAAATCATTTCAACAGTGAATAATAAACTTGAGATACACAGGTTTATTTCCTTCACAACATCAACATCCATCATCAGAAAGATATTATATATGAGAAAAACCCATAAAAAAAAAAGGAAATTTTGTTAGAACGTCCTTACAGGAAGCTTTTTAACTTGTTGAATTGCGTGTTTTCAAGTGATTTATCATTCAGGCAACAAGAAACTATAGATGACAAAGAGCTTATGCAGAAATTTTTAAACAGAAAATACAGACTCACAGTTATTGGATCTTCTATGTCAAGCATTCCAGCATTATTGACCAACAGGTCACCATATTCACCGATGCACCATACTGCAACTCGAACAAGAGTTTCCTGATGAAAAAAATTAGGCAATATTGTCATACTAATGTCACCAAGAACAGATTAACAGCATGCATCAATCTTGTCAAAGAAAAATCGAGCACCTGTTCAGCTGATGTTTGGAATGCCTTGTATAATGCTCTAACTGTATATCCATGAAGTTCAGAAGCATTGCTCATCACAACAATTAAACCATGCCACACTTCATCTTTTACAAAATTTCCAGCCTACTAACATGGCATAAATATCAATACTTGCACTCAATCAAATAAAAAACCTCAATACGGACATAACAGACATCAAAACAGGGACTTAATTACAGAGGCAAATAAAGTGAGTGATGATAATTTGTGACTGATACGAAGAGAAAAAGTCTCAAACAAACATAATATAACAGACATGAGATAGTAAACATGCCCAAGTTTGTGCATTTGATTCCAGAACAAGGAAATCATAAAATAGTTTAAAAAGAAAGTGTATTTGTCACAGGCCATGATGCCAATCATCATCCTACTTTGCCAAAAGGAGAGAAATTGAGAAGCAAGAGAACTACCAGACATAGAAAGTATCTCTGATGAATAACTTACAGAAATGGCATGTGTAACCACTTTTCAATTTAACATTTAATTCACTACAAAGGTCTATAGGGTATAAGGCTCGGTGGTTATCGTAATTCACTACAAAGCCTGTGTTCTAGATTTATACCTCAGATAGAACCTTGAGCATCTGATCAACATACCAGATCTTCTCTGGGGAAAACCTGAAGCAATAATAAGTAGATGCTGGTCATCCAAATATTATAAACAGGCAATTAGAAGCAACTCTCCAAGTACCAGATACATCCAAACTGCATGAACAGAAAGATAAATGCAGACACATGTACTGTCAGGAAAAACAGAATGTGAGATTTTCAAAGGAATCAATGATAGAAGAAAAATGTTAAAAAAAATAAATAAATGAACCCACTCCTGCAGCAAATGGACAGTCTTACACAAATGGAAAATAAGTGCCACCACAAGTAAATTAATCATTTAGGGCAATGCTTGAGGAAGGGGTTTAAAAATTAATAGTACAGCAAAATTGTCATACAAAACAGTGGCAAATCTAGCATCTCAATTCCTCATCCCGCAACCCCCACCCCAAACCCGAAAATAATAATAAAAAAAGAATGGGAATAATAAAATAAAAATTTTTCCATTTAGAACCTCCTTGACTCACTTTGTAACTAGCGAGCAAATTTTGGCAGTAAGATCCCCCTTGAATTCTTGATCACTCACTTCCAGATAATCAATTAGCTCTTTTATTAAGGGCTTCACATTAGTTTCATTAACCAAAATGTAGACAAGTTCTAGGGCTCTTTTCCGAATTGAAGCATCTGAATCCTGAAGAAAAAGGTCAATTCACCACTCACCAGCTTCTCAAGTTGTATAATAATAACAATTCAGCTTTGTCATTGAACAAGAAAAGGGGGAAAAGGCGTGCAAGTTGCAACTGATACCTTTACACATTCCAGAATTGTTGCCCGATGCCTCTGCACAGCCTGGGCATCAGCTGTAACAGCTTTCATCAGCATGTTTAATGCTACATATCTGAAGGGTTAAGGCAGGGAAAGAGACATAATTTGATAATGGAGTACAGCAAGTAGAAAGCATAAATTTAAAAGGAAAAAAAAAAAGAAAAAAGAGGGATGAAATGGGATATGTTGCATGGAACACACACACATTAATTTATCAGGTCCCAATAACTACTAAGAATTAAACATATCCCATGGATTTCAGTTAACTAGTCAATAGCCATGGACAAGGAGTTAAGAATTCCAAGGTAATGTTAAATGTCAAGCTTAAGTAGCATTATTTATTTGTATGCCTTAGGTAATATGTCCGCAATGAAGCCTAATCTGGCAGAGCAGGACTGAAGTCAAATAGAACCAATGCACGTTGCAATGTTACCAAAGTAATTTAGTATGTGAACCGTGTACATCATGTGGTCAGAAGAAGCATAAGCACTTTTTGAGTTTTCATCGTTTCTCTGTTTTTGACCACAATTCAGAAATGCTATTGACTGAACTCAAGACTATGGTAAATAGTGACTTCTGCTCCTCCCAATAACACAAGTGCTTTCATTAAATATTTTTTGACCAGTTGTGCAGTAGAAAATGTTACAGGATTATTTCTATTCCAGTTAAAATAAGTAATCATAATCATAAAATATTATAACTCCCTTTTGCATCTTGAATTTAAGGGAATAAACATTAGAAATAAATTGCCATCATCATAAAGTCAGTACACAGTCCAATACAGAGATTGGTTGGCTATGCTCTGAAATGACATGCTTTGCAAAATAAAACATAATTAAAAACGTAAATTTAGAGGCTGATAATGATGTTCTGGCACATAAACTTAAGTGTCATGTGGCCCAATATGATCCAAGTCCCAATCAATCAAACATTGCCAGGAATCAAATGAAGAATGAAAAACAATAATTATCCAGAAAAGGAAGGATAAGCATCCCAAAAAAAACCTGATATTGTTGTCACGGTTTGACAAGAATCTTCCCAGTATATTGATGGCAAGAACACGTAAGCCACCATTATCTTCAATGCTCATGATTGTTTGAACACACTCATACAAAATAGCATTTCCTGCAACTTTGTTTGACTCAGTCTTTGTCGCCACCTAAGAATATGATTTGAAAGTTAAAATGCATCAACCTTAAATGTAAAAGAACAAGGGTACTACCATAGTAGTAACAATAACAGTGAGGGAA
The DNA here is from genome assembly GCA_026873985.1 of Saraca asoca. Taxonomy (NCBI): domain Eukaryota; kingdom Viridiplantae; phylum Streptophyta; class Magnoliopsida; order Fabales; family Fabaceae; genus Saraca; species Saraca asoca. Next base: position 9,754 of record JANHAO010003109.1, on the reverse strand, counting down.
GAGCATATCTGCATATGTCATGAACTTACTAACAATGTCAAAGGGACTTGACTAACAAGAAACAGATCCAAAGAATAAGAAAATTATAAATGAACAAAATATTGATTATAGCACCAAATAATAATCATTTTTTTTTTTTGAAAATTAGGCTTGGTAAAAATATTATTGGAGGCTTCAACAGGCACCAAATCCTGCAAACATAATTACAGCATATATATTTAACCTGTACATTCCTCAAAGCTAAATTCCCATTTCTTCAGACAGTATGCTTAGACAAAAAAAGGCCCTTCTTTTGAGTAGCAAGCCTCCAAATAGCCAGTCAACTAATTATACAGCCTAGCAAACAATCTGTTAATATATTGAGTCTAACTTCCTGAGAAAAATATATTGACCTTCCCTGAGTTATACAAAAATTACACTTACCTCCCCTTTGGTTTGGAAACTCCCTTTAGTAATCAAACACGTTACACATAAACTCATATTAAATTTTTCCATTAGTTTTCTGTTAAATTTTCCCATGGTCAATCATGTTATTTGACCAATTAATACAAAAAACACCCATTTTATGAAACTCTCCTTTTTAACATTTTTTGACCTTTTGTCATCATCTAATTTTATTAAACAAGAAAAATCAAACAAAAAATGGCTTATAACAAAAAAAAAATGTTGTGATAATACAAAAGAAATTGAGCTCATATCTAATTAAAATAAACATCCAAAAATTGCATTCATATATGAGAATTAACCCAAAAAATAGACTCATAACTAAAATCACAAAAATTCTTGCTCACTCCTACTAAATAAACAAGAGGATCCTCACTCTACTAAATAAACAAAAGGAATTACACATTTAACAAATAAGCCAAAAAATAGTTGCAGGCAAATATCAGAAATATGAGTTAATACTAAAAAATTCTAGTTTAAATGTGACCAATAAAACACAACAAATCGAGAAGCAAAAACAAAAAAGATTGGAGGATTGTAATTTCACCTTAACTCATGATTTCTTTTGATAAATGCTGATTTTTTTTTTCCCTTTAGTTTCTGGTGCTTTAATGAGAGAGAAAAAACACAAAGTTGCAAATATTTTGTGTTAAGTTTTTTATTAGGTTGGATAAAAGGTTGCTTTTGTTTTGGGGATAATGTAGTAATTAAATATTATTTGATTTAAAAACTTACTTTTGACTTAACAAACAAATATTTAAAGAATATTCCATTAAATTCCTAATGCAATACACTTAATTGGAATAAAGTGTAGAATTTTAAACTCAAGGGGAGGTCGGTGTAGTTTTCTTACACCTCAGGGGAGGTCAATGTATTTTTCTCGAAGCTAAAATCTCATTTCTTAAAACAGCATGCTTAGACACAAAAAAGCCCTTCTTTTGCGATGCAAGCCTCCTAATAGCCAGTCAACTAATTATACACCCTAGCAAACAATCTGTGAATATATTAAGTCTAACTTCCTCAAACCACATGTACAGATGATGAAACTACAGACAACCCATTATTCTCATTCCATATTTTCACACCTGGAATGGCTCTGGTTATGATCTTTGTTTGGTTTTGCCCTCTTTTAGTCCAAATGCCCTGTCATAGATTTCGCAGGGCTTTAATATACTGATTTTCTGTCAGTACTGCCCACAATCCACATTCCAGCATACGAATAGCCTTTGTGACACCAAATTTCCATTTAAATAAATTCTTTTAATTGTTTATTAAGACAAAATGTTATATACATTGATCAGATACAGGCAGGTACATCGAGCATGGTCAACAGAGGCATGCTGGAATGGGAAATAACCCAATTATTGTATCACAAGAAATTAACCAAAATGAAACAAAAATTGACCACTGACCACACAACTGACCTGGGCAAGTATGTCATTCATATAGTCACTCGCATCAGCATCACCTTCGCCCAACACTCTCAAAAGCTTAAGCAATCTGATATGAAGAAAAGGGTCTGTGATGCCAGCTATGTCATAATCTGGTGCATAAGGACTGTTCACTAGATCCTTCAGAGTTCTGACCAAACTCTCTGTGCATTTCTACAATACTCATTGAAAGGAATCTTGTTACAAGAAAGCTGATCTCAATCATTTAGAGTTGGAGAAAATTTTTTGCAGAAAACGCACTAAGAAATATGAACTAAAAAAAGTTGGATATATGAACCATTTTTACAAGCCCCCTGACAAGTGTATGCTAGTTATATACAGCAAACTGAAATAACAAATTTTACTAGTTGAAAGCCACAGAGACGGTCATCTAGTGTTATTTATTTATTTATTTATTTTTTTTTTACCAAAACAGCATGCATATTTTACAAACAAAGCTCAAACATAAAGCAATAATAGTAAAAAGCCAAAAGCATATTTCAAATTTTGTAAGAGTAACACATGACTTCAAATCTCAACAAAAGATTATAAAAGAAATCATGGATGGACCTTCATGAAAATTTTTGTTACCCATTGATGAAGTAAATTAAAGCATTCCTGGACACTTTTTACTCATTTACACCAACAAGACTGCATATACATTCAAATTCTGTAAAGAATGATTTCATTATGTTAAATCTATAATAGTTGCCATTATTTCAATAGATATCAAAAGTGGGAACTAAGAAAATAGACAATGCTACAGGCAACATAGTTAATAGAAAACGCTGAATTACCTTTCTAATATATTCAAGGGCTTCTGTGCTAATTTTACACAGATCTGTACAGAGCTGAACCCCAGTGATCAAAACTCCATGATGCTTCTCTTTAATTAAGGAAGCAGCAGGATTTATAAAATTTTCTGCCAAGTCTGGAACTTTCTTAATGATTCTTATAGAGCATAATGCTGCCTATATTCAACAGTGAGTATAGTTAATGAAAGCTGAAGCAGTTGAACAAGAAAGGTTCTGGATAGCTCACATATTAAATTACAAAGCTCAGTCACAATTTTTTATAAGAAAATGGGAGAAAGAGGATCACAAAAAAGTGACCAAGTTTTCTGAGGTTTTTGACTCAAACTTGTAACAACATTAGTAAATGCACTTTCACATAAACCAATGACAAGATAAATACAAGGAACATGTAAACAAGATTAAACAAATTTTACTGCAAATCAATGAAAAGGAAGGTGATTTCAAAACCAACTAACCTTTCATATTCGCTTGCATAACTCATGAAAACTACCATAGAAACTTCTTTAAAACAATTATTAGGTAAGCAACATTAGGAATCCAGAAAGAGTACTTATTATTGTTAAGTAGCGACATTATGAAGCCCTGAGAGCATTTTAAGATAGTCCTGGTGTCTTCTCCTCTTAGCATACCCCGCTTAATAACATTAAATATTCTGTGGAGATATAAAAACTATGATGAAAAAATATGAGATATAATGAAAAAGCCACCTTCTTTCGGATATTTGGATCTCGAAACTGCAGCAATCTTTCAACCTCAGGTGCAAGATCACGGGCCATTTCTGCTGAACAAATGTTTCCTAAAGCACAAAGAGCAAGTCCTACTATATACTGATTGGTGTGGTTAAGATCTCTGTAATTCAGTTAAGGTTACTATAAACCATATAGATGTTTTTCTTTCATTTTATTTCAAGCAGAAATCTAGAAAATCAACATCAATACAAATTTGTAAACTAAAATCTAAAATGAGACAAAAAAATGAGGTTGACTCGAAAAAGGATACTGTTTCAAAGAGTTTGTGACCAACATTAGAACTTCTTGTCTTTCATCTAGAAGCAACATGAGACCAAGGTAACCTATTCTCTTCTCTGGAAATCCAGGGGATGCAATCAACTTTAGGCACTCCATTTGACCAAAATGTGTAGGATAGCCGAGCATGTGTATGAACATTAGCTTAGCCAGATTCCGATGCCTATAGTCTGGATCATTTTCATTGATAGCATCACGAATGGCAGCACACTCTTTTCTTACAACAGCACGTTCTTCAGCTGCAGTTTTGCAAGCACGTATGGCCCGAATCATGTCCCTGTAAGCGGAAATATGAACCAGGTAAATATAAGATAGTTATAATACTTAAACAATAATGATCTATCATTTATATAGGCTTCTCATTATCATCTATGCAAGAGAGAGAGAGAGAGAGCAACATGTTAACCATTTATCTGATTTTGGCATTTTGCAATCAAAGCACAGATTAAATTGAAGAGCCAAACACAAATCACAAACTCACAATTACCCACAAACCAGTGTAGAAAAAAGAAGTACCATTTCAGTCAGTTGCTGTATAGAAGGATTCTATGTCCATTGTATTTTACAAATGAATGAAGTACTAGAGAATCTTTCACTATATATAACAAAGTGGAAATAAAAAAAATCAAACACTAGTCTCTCTGTATATTTATCAAGGGCGGTAATCCATTGAAACAAATTATGAGCAGAGCACCACAAGATGGCCAAACACACAACTTTATCCCAAATAAGAAAAAGCATAGCCCGATAATCATCACACTCCAAGTCCAACCAATAACACAAAATAGGAGCATAGATAGCATATTGCAACAAAGCATTTGTCATCCCACCCAAAATCTGTAACAACATGAGCCAAAGCTGCTTCGTATTTTTAGGGCACCTAGGACAGACCCCAACTAACAATCATTCCATACAAACATCATTTTATAAAACGAAGGAAACGAAGGAATTTAATTCGCAGGGTTCTTCAGACGTCAGTGCATTGTTTTACAATTCTATTCTAAATTTGGTAATGCAAAAAGTTTTTCTCATGATCCTAGATATTATAAGGAAGCCAGCCTTAAATCAAGCTGTTCAAGACATAGTCTACTAGTAAACCGTTAAATATGACTAGTTAAGAAGAATCCATTTGCCCATAAAAGTCATATTTGTATCATCTACTGGAAAATAATAAGAAAAACTTCTGATAACTTTGAGTGTACCCATAAGAGTAGACTATTATTGGCATGAGTACCAAGCGGGCAGATATCCTGTGTTATCAATGTTATTTATTTGCATAAAGTTCAAAAGAAGATCATAGTATCTTGGAATCCGGTTCAATATAAGGTGTATGGACATGGAATAGTCTTTCAGGCAAATAGAGGATATTTTTACAGCCAGACAAAAAGGTCTAATATCATCTAAGGGTCATATAATCATAAGTAAAAAGAAGATGGGAGCCTCCAAAATTTATTGTTGTGAATCATTTGTGAGAGCAGTATCAGAAGGATGGCTTCTTCACATCATCACTGATAACAAAGTTTCCATACGCTCCAAAACTTATATCTCATGCGCTGGAAAACAGTAACATGAAGAAGAAAGGTCCTTGTTCTACATGTAAGCTCATGATGACACTATGGGGCAAAATGTCCACACATGCAAATATTTTAAATGTTCTTTTTCTAACATGAGTCTTTTGGAGTATTTAGTAATGTGGACATTTTTCTTTGATCTATGCCATGTGTCTATCAGCCCATATCTGTAACATTTCAACTTTCAAGTTCTTTCTTTTTCAGTTTGGGTGGGGAAAGGGGTTTCAAACACATGGGAGTAAAAGAAGAAAGAAATACCAGGAATCAAATAGCATCTGGTCATTCCTAATAAACCGTGGATCAATAGCTTGTTTAAACCATGGACATTGGCATAAGTGTTGGTGGAAAAACAGAGTTCCACAATAAGTCATGTAGTCCAATCCTTTACTAGTTGCATTGGCCCTTGTACATAGAAATGAGAGGCTACCAATCACTACAACACCACAATAACCTTAAGAGGTTAAGATAGTGGTTAGAATATCACAAATCAGCTTCTTAGTGCCTACTGGCTAACATTGCATTGGTCCTTGTATATACCTTTATTTTATATTCTTTTCCATCCAAGAAAAAATGTAGGGGCACATATCCCACTAAATTACAAACAAGCTCAGGTTCTCAGAAAAAATTAAAAATCATAGGAAATGTAATTGATACATTTCAATTGTCTGATTCAAAACCTGCAATAAAACCCACCCAGCTGAGCATATTGAAACCTCCAACAAAATGAATCCATAACAAAAATCATTAGTTTCAGCTACCCTCTTTACACAAGTCTCTAATTTCTATTCCTACATCAAGACAAACTAATTCTAAAAAGGCCAATCAATAAAATAAAAATAATGTACTGGCTTCCCCTGTAGCCACCCAGTCTAATTCAATTCAAACAGCAGGAACAGTCAATTCGATAAAATCCGAACTGGGTAGTCAATATTCTAACCTCCAACTCCAAACTATGACTCAGCAATCAGCATGAACAGCAAACATTAACACATTGCAAATCTCATGTGGACGAGCGTGTGCTACTTTTCATACACTTGATCCAATGAATGGAAACAAAAAGCAGGATTCATTCCATTGCTCACCTCAGACGCGTTCCCGAAGAGAAGGGATTCATGATTGGGTCCGTCCAGGAGCTCTCAGAAAGCTCAATCCGATCCAATTGAGAAGAACCGAATTCTAAACGAGATCAAACACGAATATACCAGAACAAAGATCAGAATTTGATGAACCGAAACGGAGACCAAGATCCGAATTGCCTAACGGAAAGCGAAGCTGATAGATTCGGATCTAACAGAGAGTGTCTGTCCAATGAGTCTGTAAATTTTGGCGGAGAAGCCTTTTCTTTTTTTTTTCCCTCTTTCCTTCCACTAACACCGAATGCTTGATTTTGTCATGCAAAACAAAAATCAAAACATTCTCAGAAATGAGCATTAATTGTCTGTCTCGCTGTCATATACAAGCGGGTTTATGGTGGAGCTTGATTGGTTTAAACTACATATCACACTGAAATTGCAGAGTTTTGTGCATACGTGTCGAGTTGACGAGTTTCTATTGGCTTGTGAAGAACTTTTTTTTTTCTTTTGTGCTAGTGAACAATTGTCCGTCACCTGTTCTTTAATGAAGTTTATTTATTTATTTTTGGGTTAACGAGGGGATTCCAGAAATGGAAAATTGAATTAATCTGAACACCATCACATTCAAAAAAAAAAAAAAAGGAATTTTGAACATTTTTATCACAATTTTGTAACATATATTTTCTCATGCCATAAAAAAAGGTTTGTTAGTGAAATAAAATTAACAATACTTAGAATTTAAAACTTCAATTATTATCGGAAATGTGTCATTAAATAAGTATAAATCAAGAATTTTTTTCTCTTGCTTTTCTTTCAACTCATAATTTTCAATGAGTAAAGTTGAAAGAAAAAAAAATCTCTCCGCATTAAAAAGTGAAAATGTGATGATGCCTATATTAATAAAACCTAATAGATCCTCCTATCGCGGATTACTCTAAATATTAAACCTAAATTGACTATGTGACCATAGTCAATCTAAAAATTAGTGTGCATAATCCATAAACACATCCAAACCACTTGTACCAAACATACTTATCTTATAGTTATCACATTAATTACTCCGTTTTTATAAAACGTAATATATTAACCTACTTAGAAAAATCCAGCGTAAAGCTAGTCAATGTAAATAATAACGTAATCTAATTTTTGTATTGATTATGCATATTGAAATCAAATGTGATGTGATATTGACAAATATTTGATCAATTCAGATAATTGTTTTGAATTTTTCATGTCATACAGTCTGATTGTCAGGGTCTACGCAACATTGTCTAATACAGCTCAATCAAATAAAATATGTATTTAAATGCTCTTCAATATTCTTTGGTGTGCACTATAAAATTAAATTTTATTATATGCTTAATGTCTGTCTTGTATTGTATGACTTTATACAATATTTATTAATTTATACATCAAATCACATAAATATTATATATAATTTACAATGAATAATAACCCTGGTGAAGAAACTACATATAAACATAAAATAAAATAACAAAGAAAAAAATCCTCATCATAATTTTTCCTTCATACCATTACCATTGTTGTTGTTACTCAACAACTTATTTTAAGGAAATTCGGCATTATTATTATCATCATTAACTATATATGCATCCATTATCATCTTATACTATTGAGCTCCATTATTATTTATCATACTTACTATTGCTTTACATCACTCCTAACCAGTATCTCCAGTTTGGAGCATTATCTGTAATATTTCAAATTTTATAAAATAAATTTTAATAACAAAATAAATTTTTGAAAACTTTGAAAGGGATAACTTTAAAAAAAATTTGAGAATTTGAAATTGTAATTTTTGGATATGATATGCTCACACATAGTGGAAAAAGATTTTATGAATAATAAGAATCTTCAGAAAGTGAAAATTCTCAATTCGGATGCTTATGGAGCAAAATTTATGTTTTCAAAATTTAATATTTAAAAAAACTTTAGAAAGATTGAAACTAGGGCAATAAGTTCTAGCAAGTATAAACTTATAATTATTACAAAGATAATTAATTTAACCAATTTGTGTTAAAATTTCACTACTATTGGCAATCTGTGAGTATGTTAATCATGAACTCGAAATTGAAAAAATAAAAATAAAATGGCTTTAGACAAGATGAGTCAAAAAGGAAAGTTGACTCAAATTTTCTTCTTTTTCTATTTTTACCCTCCTATAGTCGGTTCATTTTCTTTCTTTTAAGCCTTTCCAGTTGCTTCAAGCAGCCATTGGCTTCTTCTTCAAGTTCACACTCTTTCTTTCTTTACAAGTTCTCCTTCTTTCTTCAAGTAATCCTTCATCCTTCCATATAAATTTCTTATACTTTTATAGTTGATTCCTCTTTTTTTCTTCTTCAATTTGACATCAAAATCTTATTGATTTATGGAATAAAGTTGAGTTATAAATTTCTGAAATCTACTATCACAATTAACTTCACTATTTATCCTATGAATCAATATAATTTTTATGGTGTTTTAGATCTTGAATCTATTAGATATAACTTGTTTCTGTTAAATAGAATCATAATCTAATCATATATGATTAGTTGAAAAGGGAAATCCTTGGAAAAATCTGAATGCTAGTAAACTTTTCTTTTGTATTTTTCAAAAATATTGAAGATCTTTGTGAAATCTGTTTAATATATTTACTCTAGCTTCTAATGTGGGCAATTCTTACATTTCTTGTGTATCATGATTTGTTCTTACTTATGATTTGTTGATTAGTTGATGCAGATGGATAAGATGAGTTTTGGTGATTGTGTAGCCAAATTTGAAGTTGAATGGATATGTTGAGTTGTTGTTTGGTTTGTTATGGAAATAACTAAGTAATAAGCTTATTCAAACTTTCAAAACATGTTGAAATAAAAATTTTCAGTAGAAGGTTGAATACAAAGTTGTTTTCCTTGTTTTTCTACTATTTTCACATAAAATCTGCTTGTACAACTCAAATGCAGTGCTTTTGTTTTTACAATTCAACTCAAATTTTGAATTACATTTGTACAATTTGAATTGATATTTCTTACTCTATTTTTCAATTTTGATCGCGATTTGAATCATGTTTAAATTTGGCTCACACTTGCTCCAAGGTCACAAAGGGCTCAGTCAATGTGCATATCACTAATGGAGCAAAGGATGGAAAAATTCCCTGGATCTTTGAGTTTAAGAGGTAATTTCTTTTGAATGATTGTGCTACATTCTTCAGTTAAAGCTACTGTGGCATGCTCCTCAAGCTTCCTCTTGTTGGATAAAAGTTCTTTTAAGAACTTGGCGTAAGAGGGCATTTGTGAGATAACTTCCAGAAAAGAGATGTTGATATGCAGCTTTTGTAGGATATCCCAGAATTTCCCATATTATTTTTCTAGTTTTGCCTTAACTAATCTTTGAGGGAAG